>JARKIB010000454.1:0-94781 GCA_029378385.1 Mycena metata | reverse complement strand
TTCCACCCAAAAAGATGAAGATTTTCACCCCTATTCTAAGTGAATTCAGAGCGAAAAACTTGAAACCAAAACTCATAATGTTTATGCTAAGTTGTCACCAAAGATTCCAGTGATTTTTCGTCGATGTTTTACTGAGAACTATCCTGTCCTCTCACCTCCCCCCAAGTTTGATCTCCTTGGGCTTGGCTTAGGACCCTTCCCTTTCTCACAGCCAGAGGCTAGTCAGTCAGTCACCCTTACTGAGCTGTGGTGTTCCAAGAATGGCTGATCTTAGACATCTGATCACCTGCTGGTTTATGGCTTGGTTCCGTTCTGGCATTCCAATGGATATTCCTTCCTTTGTGGCTCAGTACATAACAGCAGCCAGCAATACATAGGAATTATTTCAGTGTTACAAATTGAAGAACGTACTGTACAAAATCTCACAAAGAATGTCGGGTGTTCAAATTCCAACAAAACATATTGTGTATCTACCTGCAACATCCAGCACAACCCTTAACCGACAACATTCAGGACGAAATCAACACCACAATTGCCACCGCCAGCATGATGAATGCGGCGATCACTGTTCCGGCTTCTGCATCGGGTTCGTCGACAGCCGCCGCTATTGACGGGCAGGAGAGTGCGGCGGGCACTGAGGAATAGATTACTATGTTTTTCAATCCATATTACAATTTTCCTGTCTATTGGGATAATGTCAAATGAAAGCTAGCGGGTGAAAATAAGGGCCACTGCCACCGCCTCTCCGACTGAAAATAAGTGCCATTGCCGCCTATCCAACGGAAGATAAAATATTTGTACCTACCTGTCTTCAAACCGGATACACAGGGTTACATTAGGCTCAGTGTCAGCATTTTTCAAGGACAATAGATGGGTGGATCTGACAGTCGACTGATGGATGGTGGCTCCAGCTGAACAATGGGTCCGGCTGGCCTACCCTGGTACAATAGGATCCAAACTCTGCCAATCGGCTATCACACAGCTGGTTTCCAGCCGACGTCAGAACGTGGCTGACCTGTGGTTTTCAGGTGGTTTTCAGGTGGGTGAAAATTTACAGTGTAGAGAGTCAGCAAGGATGAAGCCCAAATGAAGCACCGGAAATTTGTGTTGCTCGTGCTGGCAAGTGAGCTGAATATACATTCAAGGTTGAGTATAATCATTGTGCGGGCAGTGTATATGTTTGGGAGTGCATGCATTACCTGGTCTTGTAGGGGAGCTCGACGTGGGGAAGTAAAGCACTCTCGATGATAGCTTGATGCGTGGAAGTAAGTCCGGAATTGAGGACTTTGAACAGTACTGGCTTGTTAAGTTGGAATAAGGTGCTAAAAGGGGGACAAGCCTTTGCTTGCGATGTTGACGTGATTGGCACGAGTGTTGAAGGACTTCAGCGGTAATGGATTCGAATACGGGGACGGTAGTTGGATACGCCATTGCTTGAGATGTCGAAGTGATTGACACGAGTGTGAAGGACTGCACTTGAATTGAGCGGATAGTGAACATCTTGATTTTGGCGGTTGCGCCACATCGACAGCAAAAGGTGAGAGATTTGAACTCGGCCACGGGTTGAGTATCCAAAGTCCGTCGTAGACCGCAAAGATTCGGGGTTGAGAGGGTGGTTTGCTGTCGCGATTGCTGAGAAGAAACGGGAAAAT
This sequence comes from Mycena metata, assembly GCA_029378385.1. NCBI lineage: Eukaryota > Fungi > Basidiomycota > Agaricomycetes > Agaricales > Mycenaceae > Mycena > Mycena metata. Next base: position 93,129 of record JARKIB010000454.1, on the reverse strand, counting down.
GGGAAAGTGAGCATGTAGGGGATGGGAGGGGAAAGGAAGAACAGGACACCTGCCTTTTGATCGGCGAGGTTTCTCAGAGGCATCAAATCATCAGCGCTAGGTGTTTTTTGAACCCAGGAGAATGGAGTGAGAACTGGCTTACTGGAATTGGGTGCAAGAGAGGAAAAGTGAGGCATCGGGAATCAACCGGCCAGCTCAAAATGATGAGACAAATATGAATAGTCTGATTCAGGGGATCTGTTTATGATAGGAGGTATATAGATTCACATTGCTCACCGCTGTCTTAGGAACCTTCAATTGCTGGAGAAGTTCGTTCATACCAAGGGTTTCATCAAAATAAAGATGGGACTTTCGTGACCAACACCCCGCACCCTGACGCCGCGACTTTCATCGTGGCTTGGAACATGGACAAGTAAGTGTTCAATCATTTTTCAACCATCCACTCATCTTCGACCGAAGATATTGGACTGGGTGGGAAACCGAACAGATATGATACGGCCCTGACCAGCATAATATGATATTGATATGATACACCAAAAATATCATATCTGGACAGCACTACATACATCATGTCTCTGCTCTAACTAGAGCCATCGTTATTTATCAAAACACTGTATACGCCTAGTATATGTAAGTGTTTTGTGCCACAAACGTCGGCAAATTTTCCTCCAGTTCCCTTCCCCTGATGGACGACCCCACTTTGCCTGGTTTTCTTTGGGGCCTGTTCGTATGCGACCTGTTTGAGACATCTGTACGTCCACCACTGTCATATGTTGCGTTTCCGTCTTTGACACTCAGCTGGGTTACATCTACAGGCAACAATTTTCTTCTATGGTGCGAAGTCGGAGCGTCCTCGCAAATCCGAGTGTTCCATTGACCAGTCACCACCTGCAGGATTATATGTCAACCTTTTTATCCTGGCGATCTATACACTGCAGCGCCGGCGCACTTATGGGCGGATTTAGCTCCTGGCAGCCAGCTGGATGCTCTTCGTGGTTGGAACCTTGCAAACAATATTGCGGGTAATGATATCGACAGTACTCGGACGGGCGGTGGCCCTGCTAGTTGCCCATGGCCAAGGGGAACTCCCTACAGCAGAGATCATCGTTTTGGTGCGAGACAGACTAGGCCTAGAGCTGGCGGATAACGCGGTATTCGCGGTCAATGTGTGCGCAGCTTTTTTTTCTTCTCTTCGACCTTGTAGGTGATCTGTGTCCGATCCTTCTAGGTTCATCACAGATTCAGTCTTTGTTGAGTCGATTTCTCCCGGTGACAGATTTTTTTGGCTCAAGCGGTGCCGCAGTTATATCGTTGCTACCTTGTCTGGGGGTATAGGGTGAAGCCGGTCCTTCTCCCTGGAATCCTAATCTTGGCTACAACAGGCGAGTAAAGATTTCCAGGGACTCAGCTTCGGATACTGAAGACCTAAATATCAGCCATGGCCATCGTCAGTCTCGTGGAGGGCTCATCTTCGTCCGATTTCGTGCTTTTAGGCGGAAGATTACAAATCATGACGACCACAACGGCATATGGCTTGGGGCTTGCAGCTAATGTGCTACTCATGGCGCTCACCGGCAAGTCCTATGGACACCCCTCACCCATAGCCCTGACATCTAGTTCTCAGCTGGACGTATTTGGTGGATGCGCAGGACACTTGCCAATATTCCGGGCCTTCACAGCTCGATCGATACCCGCTTCAGTGCCGTCATATCAATCATGTACGTCTTCCGCCCCAAGTGGAATAAGTAATGTCCCTATTGACCGGCACCTAAACATAGCCTGGAATCAGGCTCCATATACTGCTTCTCGGCGTTCTTACTGGCCATCACATTGACTACAGTAGGTTCAAGCAACAACTTCTACTCAGTGCTGGTGGGAATTGCATACCAGGCAGTTGTAAGCCATTAATTCCTCGTCATAACCCAGCCATTGATGACTATTAGAATATTGCACCAACTCTCACCGTGGTCCGCGTGGGCCTGGGACACAACATCGAAGATGCTGTCAAGAGGGGCTTCACGCAGCCGCCCGAACCTATCGTGAGCACAAAGTTGGATGGGTGCTCTCCTGGGTCTCAAATGGTTGATCTGCATCCGAACTTGGACGTTGAGCGCTTCGGTGTGGCAAATATGCTTGGAAGCGCACAAATTTAGTCTTTCAAAGGCGATACATTGTTCGGAGGACATGCAATGTACTGTAGACAGTCCAGAAAAGGGCCAAAAGTTACTGGTTTTCCGGAGAAGAAATTGTTGAGATAGCCTAAATACGGTGTTTTTGGCCGGACCTCGAACTATGGTAACGGTGCCCTCAAGCGCGGACGACCATCATGATCATGGAGCATGTTCATCTTCAGGAATACCACATCGTTGTTCTCAACGAACAGGTGAACAGGTAGAGCCTCTTTGATATCTTTCTTTGGTGGCCGCATTAAGGCCGCATCAGCGCCGCGCTTTTCGAGTCTTGCTATTCATCTTTGGGGAGGGTGTTGAGACAGCCAGGTTTGCAACCTCTCAGTAGCCTGTAGCAGAGGGCAGTCCGGCCGTTGAATTTTGAGCTGGCTGATTCCAGAAGTTAGAACCAATGTTCCGCAATAGCTCATACATCTGTGTGGGCTCAGTGATTCGGCCGCCGTTTCCAAAAAAAGGGGGAAGGCTCTATTTCATGTCAATGTTGCAACGGCACGAGGTGCATTGAGTGCTCCGCTCTCAAAGAACTTGAAATGACCCCGCAGCAAATCAAGTATCACTAGCGGCTTAGTCGGGGTGCAATAATACATATTTTTGGTTCAGTTCGTCGGTCGAGAACTCGGTTGTGGGCGATTTTGTATCACACGTGCAAGGGTTCGACATAGTGGCTAAGGCTCAGGCGAGGGGAGTCGAATTCGATTTGACTGCGACACGGCATTAATTTCACACAGTGTGGACACTTTGTTTTTATACATACATACTCTTTTTTTATTTATTTTATACTTACAGCTTGTAGTCTGGCTCATTGGGGGACACAGGGGTGCTAGACTGTTTGTTAGGCTTGGATGACAGTGCACCCTGGTGCATGGTCATCATGAGGTCGCGACCCTGGCGCTGATACGGCGCTGAGCAGAAAAATTACAGTGTTATGGGTGACATGACCTAGACTCTCTCTCTGGCCACCTGTTGGACACACATGTGTTATACAACGGAACAGTGCAATAAATTAGGAAAGGCCGTATCTGCTGCTTATCTACAGATATGTGTCCCGTTTAGAATTCCATCTTGACACCGAATGACTCCAGATGAGATGTGTTGTTGTGTCGCCTCCTGTAATCATCATTGCACAGGGGGAAAAGACCCAGGCACATGATTTTTGTGTGCCTTAAACACATCTTGTCGTACATGCGCTGGAGATGGAGTGAACAAAGGAAAACAAAGGGGAATAAATATTTGTTTTCTTTGTATACTCTGTCTCCAGAGCATGTGCGAGGGATGGACATTTAAGGCACATGAAACCATGTGCTGGGTCCTTGCCCCTTGTGTTAGTTGTCCATCTTGACTTAAAGTTTCATTGATTTAAAAAGTGTTGTAAGAGATTGATTGTAACACCATTCTCAGAAATACTTTCCAAATCGGGATACCCCTAAAATAGGGATGGGAAGCCATCTTTTTTTCCGTTTTCCTCCGCACGTGTACATCGCTCACAGGACAGTGTGGAATGTCCTCTCTTGTGAGCTAGTTAAATTTTCAGAGGACTGGCTTCCCTTCTGCCATGTGGGAGAGTTATTCACCAGGTGTAATTTCTGATCTCACAACTCAGGAGATTATTACTCTACAATTATGTGGAATTATTAAAAGCACCATCTAAGGGTGTCCATCTGCGATCTCATTGTCTCATGCAAAGTATTCTCATGCAAGCAGAGGTGGATGGAGTGATAACTATGCTGTGCTGATAGTTCATTAAATAAACAATTCATCAGCAAACAAGATGGATATGTATGTTGTGTTCAAGTGATAAGCATAGCCCAGAAGGACTACATATAAGACACAGAGTGTCAGTCTTTCTCACCCTTCCGACATGCCCCCTCAACCCACTGTCACTGGGATTCGTCTCACCAACATCACGGCCTGTTTAACTCCGGCTATAACCCTCCTTAATGAGCTCAATGATGCATTTGGGCCCCTATTCATTCAGCCCATTTCAAACACTGTTATCTCAGTAATGGGCATAATACAAGTGGGCTACTCTGAGTAACATAACTGTCAAGGCTCTAATATTGTGATGACCCCTATAGAATGTCAAACGGAATAAAAATCAATGTGCTAATCTTTTAGAGAATATCCACAAAGTCCTATATGCAATTGTCAAGCTTTATATGGAATCTGAGACTGCTGGTTCTCTACCTCCCTTAATAGTTGATCACATTGGGGACTTTGTGGAGTAAGTTTCTGGTGTGAGCCTACACCTAACTGATTTGGATACAGAACTCTTCACAAAATTCATATTTTTGTTTGGAGAGCAACAGGAAGGGAATAAGATCAAGCAGATATTCCGTCAAAGTGAAATGAACCGACTGCTCAAAGAATGCCACACAGGATTGCATCAGGCTTTCAAATTCTTTGAGGTAAGTGGCATATTGTGCTGGGTTGCATAACAGTAAACACCTGCCTGTAGATTGACACTGGAGTCTCAGTTCTAAGCAATGTGCAAGAAATGAAAAAGACAGCTGACACCATGCATAAAGAGCTGCTTGAATTGATTTCAAACTTGTCAGATGTAACAATTTCAGAAAGATCTTCCGCGGTAAGTATGGTTATACTATTTCCAGGGTGTTTACTGAACCACCAAAAGATGTATCCAAGAGTAAACTCACAGAATAGGTATGTTTACGCCCACAGGTATGATTTAATCACAGCTTATATTTTCCAGTACAAATTCATTCTCAATGTTGCCATCAAAGCCCAAGATATTTTATGGTCGTGAATCTGAACTCAAGCATGTTATGAAGATGCTGCATGAGCAGTCACCTAGAATAGCAATTCTAGGTGGAGGTGGAATGGGCAAGACAAGCCTTGCAAGGGCTATTCTCCATCATCCAGACACAATTGCAAAATTTGAAACTAGATTCTTTGTCAGTGCAGAATCGGCAACCAACAATATGGAACTTGCTGCACTCATTGGATTGCATGTTGGATTAGACCCTGGCAAAGATCTCACAAAAGCAGTTGTTCAGTACTTTTGCAGGAAGCCACAATGTCTTCTGATGTTAGACAACCTGGAAACACCATGGGAGCCCACACATTCACGAGCAGGAGTTGAGGAATTCCTCTCTCTGCTGACAGATATACATCATGTCACATTGATTGTAAGTGTGTGTTTGATTCTCAGATACCTGCACCTCATTATATCCAAGATCACAATGCGAGGTACCGAAAGGCCAGGAAAGGTCCTCTGGACTCACCCTTTTTTACCACCTCTGCAACCTCTGTCGGACCAGGCAGCACAGCAAATCTTTGTTGACATCACAGACAATTTCTACGAGGGGGATGACATTGCTCAACTTCTGCGGCTCACAGATAATATGCCTCTAGCAGTTGACCTCATTGCTCATCTGGCTGACTATGAGGGATCCTCAAATGTCTTGGCACGATGGGAGACTGAGAAGACAACAGTCCTCTCTATGGGGTATGACCAAAAGTCAAATTTAAATGTATCTATTCGGCTCTCTCTCTCAAGTCCCCGGATCACATCTGAGAGCAAGAAATTATTGAGCCTGCTCTCAATCCTTCCAGATGGGCTCTCAGATGTTGAACTGGTCCAAAGCAGCCTTCCTATTGCCAATATTCTTACGTGCAAGGCCACCTTGCTTGCCACTTCATTGGCCTATCAAGATACCAACAAGCGACTCCGGTCATTGATGCCCATTCGAGATCACATCCGGCAGTTCTCACCACCCTCCTACCTTCTAACACAGTCTCTGCGCAAATATTTTTATTCAGTGCTGGACCTATATGAAAAATATGATGGAGACCAGCTGTACCCAGTGATCAACCAAATAACCTTGATTTTGGGAAATTTACAAGAAGTCATGCAACTGGGATTAAACAGGGGTGATCCTAACCTTTCGGACACAATCTATTGTGCATTGCTTCTCAACTCTTTCTACCGAGTCACTGGCCGGGATCATACACCATTGATGAACACAATTCCAATGTATTTTCCCCAGCCCACCAATCACCACCTGGAAGCAAGTTTTTTCATAGAGTTGATTCTGTCCAGGATACATACAGCAATTGTGATTCCTCAAGTTTTATCACACCTCCAGCATTTAACTGATCCTGTTCTTGAGTGTGAGTACCAAATACTAGCTGCAGTGATCTTATCTAAATACCCTGAAACCAGGTAAATTCTATATTGCAGCAGGAATTTATTCTTCATCAAGTGAATCGGATGAAGCCTGCTGTTTACAATTTCTTGACAAAGCATGTCAATTGGCAAACCTCTGCGGAAACCGCAGGCTGCACATTTCAGTCTTACTAAGCATTGCTGCACTGAAGTGGCGCATTGGAGATCATCACACAGCTTCAATGCATGCCAGTCAAGCACAAAGGCTATCAAAATTGTCGGGACATTTGTATCTGGAAGCATGGGCCTGCCAACTCCTGGCTATGTGCACCACAAATGTTGGGAACTGGCAGGAAAGCATGACCAGACTCTGCAGAGCTAGAGGGATTTTGAGTCTTTGTGGGCTGTCTGGAGGTGATCTTGATCAGAACATCCGAATTGACCAAGCAGAGATTCATCTGATCAAATCTGAATATGCTCAAGCAAAAGCAATTTACAATCACATACTTGAAACTACTTCACCTGATCAAAATGCTTATGCCTATGCTTATTCATTGCTCAATATTGCAGAAACTCAGATAATGATTGGATGGCCTTCTGGTATAGAGGAAGTGTATCAACACTTGAGCAGAGCAAAGGAGGTTTTCAACAATCTGAATTCTTTAGAAGGAGCCACCTTCTGTGATATGTTATGGACAGATATGGAATTCAAAGAGGGGAAGCTCAACCTTGCAAAGGTCAAATTTTTGCAATTCAGTAATGCAGCGAGGGGAAAAAATGATGTAATAATGACATTCTGTTTGGAAAGGCTTGCTGATGTCAATGCCTGGCAGAGTGTCGAGTCACAATCCATTTGGCCGGTGATCCACTTGGCATATGCACACAAAACCAAACAGAAATTACCACTTCACAGGGCCCTTTTATTTCTCGGTGATGTGTTCATTTCTTATGAGGATGAAGACACAGCAAGGAATGTTTGGATGGTAGCCCTAGATGGATTCACCTACATGGATGTGCATTGCAGTCGTGCACAGGGCATGCTGCGTCTGGGAGATCTGGCAGATAAAAGAGGGGAACTGTCAACAGCTATAAAGTTTTGGAGGTCAGCTAGACCTCTGTTTGAGAGGTCATCACAGGCTAAAGATATAGCCCAAATTGACCTCAGGCTTATGGCTGTCGAGGAAGCCCAGAGGGAAACCCTGGGCAAGCTGGCAAAAGTGTACCCACCTGCACAGCTACTACAGGAACTCTCACTTTCTGATGAAAACAAGTCTGGTGTTGAGGAAGTTGAGCTGGAAGACAAGATTAGTACCAATGTCGTTCAGCCTTTTGGTGCCACTGTGGTGTAAGCTTTAAAATCTTCATGCCCTGACCTTCCAAACAATTCCTATTCATGTGTTTTTTAGCTAGTATACCTCTCCTTTGGAGTCTCGTGTATTTATATATTTATTCACAAGTACTTATGACCCATGGGCGAGTTGAAACTGTTTGACTAATATTGATACTTCCCAATTATTTTCAATTTATTGTCTTGGGCATGATGGGAGATTTGGACAGAGAGTTCAACGGTTCAACTTTGAACCATCAGTTTTAACCATCAGTTTTCAGTTTTCAGCTGCCTTCAAACCACCTATAAACAATGGCAGATGGACAACAAACCAAGAAGGCATGGGCCCATGTTATGACCAGGCTCAGATCACTCGGCACTGGTCGGCCCGAGTTGCCTTGTTATTTCCCGACTTCAAATTTCAGCAACATCTATTGCCACGAATAGTCCAATATCCTTTGCTTCCGTTCAGGATATTCCCACACATTATTCTACTCAGCATTTTGACATCTACCTCGGATTCTAGGATATCACTCAGCAGTTTGATATTCCTATTGCCATTAAAATATCGACACAACAGCATAATCTCGCATTGCTGCAGGCTCCTAATGCTCGCATTATCACGACACTACGTTGCAAGCTCAATCCTCGTCAATGTCGGGGTGATTTGGTGTCGGTCGCGAGTACAAAAATGTGTGAGGAAGGAAAAGGGAAAGGAAGCAAAACAATACATGGGGGAGGCCCGGGATGCAAAACAATTTTGCGCAACGAATGCGTTGAGAGGGAATCGAACCCCCACCTAACATTTTTCAACCAACCACGTTGTGTCACTTGTGTGCACCCGCTCCCGCACCATCGATGCTCTCCAGATACCGAGCTACTTCCAACTTGCGGAGAGTCGGCAACAAGGAGTGGGCGTCCACCGCAGGGGGCGAAAAACAAAAAAGAAATTGCTGCAAGAAATGCAATACGTCGGGAGGGAGTTGAACCCCGGGCCCCTCGCCAACCAACCGACGCGTGTGTACATGTGTGTACACCTCCCACCATCGACGCTCACCGGATATGCTGTCCTTTATATATACGTACTCACTTCCGACGAGACTATCACAATAAGATTCGGATTTAGGCCAACTGCGGCACTGCGGCATTGCTCTGGTTTGTTTATCGCTCGTTATGAGAAGAACGAATTCACAGGTATTTTGCGGAGGCTCGGGTGACCTGATAGAGAGGTCGGATCACCCACAATTAGAATACGAACAAAATCTGTCGCGAAGAGTGTGATGCGTCGGGAGGGAGTCGAACCCCGGCCTTGCCGAGCAACCGCCGCGTGTGTGCACCTCGCACCATCATCCTGCTATAATACTGCCCTTTATGAAGTTGCTTGCTTCCTTGTTTCCAATAAAGGCATCCTGGCCATGGCCACCTTTTGAGGAGGGACAACAAATTTAGTAGCAATCAAAAGTAGGTGTTCGAACTAAAACACCCGAATGCCTATTGATGGCAGCGAATGTCTATCCATCAATGGCACGGATTGTGCTCGGCAAATTGCCGAATGCGGCCGGCTATGTTCGGGTTAGGTGACTTTGGTTAGTGGCTAGGGTTTGGATAGAGGTTAGAGGTTAGTGGTTAGTGGTTAGGGTTTTGGTTAGAGTTAGGGTTAGTAGTTAGTGTCAGGGTGAGGGATATATATAAAAACACGCGACGGGACTTGTGCAAAACTACTGAAATACAGCAGGATTGATGGGCCATCAATTTCACGGCTGGGAATAGATGTTCGTTCCCATCAATAGGTGTTCGGCCAGACCCCGAATGCCTAATGCTAGTAATCTTGTATGTACTCCCTTTTGAGGTACGTTTGAGTTGGTTGGGCCTCGTCGGGGTCGGGTCAGGCATATCGGGCCGCTGCCAGCTGCCAACTGCTCTTGCTTATTTGTCGCTTGTTATGAGGAGCACAAATTCACAGGGAGGGAGGGAGAGAGAGCGGTCGGGCTCCGTGGTCGTTGTGCTCTCTCTCTCTGGTGCAGCAGTAAACCCTAGACCAGAGTAGGCCGTCGGAACCTCCGAAATTGGAAGCAAAATTACCATGCTCGAGTCAATCTCGCTGACCATTGGTGCCTCATGTTTGTTATTAGAAAAAAGGAAAACATGTTTGTCCACGGCGGAGGCGTCGGGGAGAGTGAGTCGAACCCCGCCCTGGCCAGCATGATTCAACTGATTGCGAACGAGAGATTCCGGTTGTGTGCACCGTACACCATACACTTTCATGTATGTATTCTTTTCTTGCTTGCTTATTTCCGGCATGCAAGCGGGTTAATTTTTGCGTGCCAGTGCGAGTGATGTCGATTGATTGTGATTTTGCGGTGGGGTGGTCATAAATGAGGTAGTGAGTTTAAATGGTCAAGGCAGAGAACAAGAAGAAGGAGAAAAAAACGAGGTCGAAATTTCGAATATGTCGAACCGAGGCTAACCAACCAACCAATCAACCACACGTGTGCACGCCTCACTATCCATGCTTGCTTTTTACATAGTGTCTGTACTACTTCCGGTGAGCGCGCCCGAGGTTCACGTGTGGTTGCTATATATAAAAAAGCACTTGCATTCAATATACGCGGAGGATGCGTCGGGGAGTGAATCGAACCCCGCTCTGGCCATTCAACTGATCTCAAACCAGAGATTCAGGTGCACCGCGCACCGTAGATGCTTTCATGCATCTACCGTATTCTTTCCTTATCTACGACTGAATGCAAGTGGGCTGATTTAACACCTTGTGCAAACACCAGTAGTAGTGTCGATCAGAGTTGCGCATGACGATGGGCTCGGACATCTCAGGCCGACTGCCAGTTGCCACTCTTAGCACTGCCGACAAAAATATGTAAGGGAAGAATGCAAAACTATACGTGGGGGGAGGCACGGGAAGCAAAACATCCATATTGATGATAAGCCGGGAAACTGCTACGTGTGAAAAGAGCGAATCTTTTCATTTTTAAGAGTGAACTATATATACCAAAGCTATAATCAACCAGAGCGGATTGTGACCTCACACAAGTCTGACTAAATGGTCCAGATGGCTAGGGTGACCTTGATATGTGCAACCGGTTCTATGGACGGGGAGTACCACTATTAAACTGAGTCCCCGAAAATCAAGTGCACGAACTAGACGGATATGTGATAAGATTCGGAAGGGCCAAAGTGCCAGCCAGACCACTTACCATGAGGAGTTGGATTCATGAACTATACGGAGCGGAGTAGCGACAATCCTGAACTAGTTGGCTAAAAGCCGTCTGTTTGGAGGAGTTTGAACCAAGGACGCGACGCGATTGAACACGTGACTTCGAAACGTGATAAAACGAGGAATCACTCGGTGCCTTGACCTGCCTCGGAAGGCCAGCCGGCCTGTCTCGCATAGCCAACCAACGGTCTATTTCGAGACAGACTCGGAAGACCAACCGAACGGGCTGTTTGGCGAACGGGGAAACTGCTTCGGGTACTTACCGAGCTATTCCGGGATAAGAAGTGATCTGTGATCACCGAAAGGCAAAGTGATTCGAGAAGAAGTTGAGCCAAGTCCAGTCAAACTTACTGGCATGGGCTATACCAAAACATCTACGAACTAGGTGGCCCTCTAGTTGACTGAGTCAGGACTACAAATGTGTTCCAGAGGGAGCTGGAAGCGACAGGATGAAGAAGACATGGTCAGGAAGAATCAAACACCCCCACTCACCAAAAATGGACCAATCTCCATCTGGACCATGGAAGCCAGCCGAGCTAACCAATCGGAGAAGCACCGAAATATTTGAGACACTGATACCGGATAGTTTACCGAATGGACATCAATTATTTATTAGTCCTATTTTCTGAATCATGTATAAAAGGACAGTAGAGTAGAGTAGAAAGCAGCAGATTCCCTGGGACGGTGGCCTGACACGCCATTGGTTCTAGTTAGTCGTGCTCTTGGACTGCTAGTTGCTACACGCACTTGTATTTCACACACCCTTGATTGATTGGATTGGATTGGATTTAAAACAGACAGATCGAACTGAACGGACTTGATTGATTTGACTCACACGGACTTGTACTGAACAGAATTGGACTCGCATGGACTTGATTGAACGGACTTGATTGAACGGACTTGAACTTGAACGGAATTGGACTCGCACGGACTTGATCGAATCGTACTGGACCTGACTCATCGAACTGATTGGACTTGAATATCTGACCGAACCCATTTCGCGACTTGACTAAACGTTCTGTTGTGTGTGTGTGTAACTGTTATCTAAAGAGCATTAAAAAACCCCACGCCGGTCTAAACCACCGTAACTTGCAATAAAAACCGCTTTCGAGCAAAAACCCCAACTTGTGTTGAATCAGACTAGCCAAACAGACCGTCCTGCTCCTTCGATCTGAAGTAGAGCCACAGCCTTGCTATTGAAAGAACTCGATTCCTTTGGTCTATACAAGCCTAATACTTGGCTTTCACCCCCGAACAAACCTGTTCATCACCCAGTGCAGAGAAGTGGTAGTTTGGTGTTTAGTTTTGGTTTAGTTGGATATACTCCGTCTATCTCATTTCTAGCATTTTCCATCCGTGCACGTAGTGAAGACCTTTCATCGAATACTCGACTGCGAGGGAGGGAGTTGAGCGCCGGCTAACATTTTTCAACCAGCCACGTTGTGTGCACCCAGACCCGCACCATCGCACCATCGGCGCTTTCCAGCTACCGAGTGTGGCCTACTTGCGGTTCCCGATACCAACAACGAGTGGGCGTCCACGGCGGAATCGGAACCATTGTGTTTTTCAGGATAGAAAGTCAAATATGCCGGAGGGAGTCAAAGTGCGGCTCGGACGAGTGTGCCTCACGCCGTTGACTATAGCGATTTCACAGTGTGGTCACTTTTGTATACATACTCTTTTATTATTATTTTGCATTGCCCGGGTTGATTTTACGGTAGGTACACAGGAATTAATTCAATTGCAAGTGCGTGTGGCCCTCGGCGAGGTCGGTGTCGGTGGCGAGTACGAAAATGTGGGAGGAAGGAAATGTGTGAGGAAGGCACGGGATGCAAAATAAGTTTCACTATACCCCGAATGCGTCGGGAGGGAGTCGAACCCTCGGCTCACGTTTTTTGTCAACTAACCACGTGTGTGTGTACCACACTATCGACGCTTTTCTATCCTATATTGCGGCGCCCGGCAATAACGAGTCGGCATCCTCGGCGCTTTTTTTTCAGCACAATGTTTTTTTTTTTGCCGACAGTGAGTTTCCTTGCGTACTCTTAGCGCTGAATGCAAATAGGCTGATTTCGTGATCGGTTTGCAGACTTGCAAATGAGGCTCGGGGGACCGGATCGCCCGCCGGTAATTAGAATACAAAACCAAAATGTGTCGCGAAGAAGTTTAATGTGTCGGGAAGGAGTCGAACCCCGGCCCTGGCCATTCCCATTCAACTGGTCTCAAACGAGGGATGAGGATGTGTGTACTACAGACACTTTCATGTATGTATATGTATTTCTGAATGCAGGTCGTGGTTAATTTTTTAAAAGCGCAGAGTGATGTGGATCGATTTGCAGAATTGCACATGACGATGGGCGGGCATCTCGACCGACTACGCAGCATGAGCCCCAGTATCAGTTATAAGCGGAATATTACATCACGGACTCACGGTGGGGTGGCTATGAGGGAGGTGGTGCGTGAGATTAAATGGGAAGACGTAGAAGGAGAAGAAGAATATGAAAAAAAAATGTGTCAGTCCCGTCAAGCCATGCGTCAGGAGGGAGTCGAACCCACCGTTAACGTTTTTTATATTAATTGTGTTTGGGTGTGTGCACAGTACTAGCGACGCTTTCCAGATACCCACCGTACCCTACTTACTCGATCGCGGCAACGGGAACTGATCGTTGCGCCATTCGCCCAAAGTCATTTAGGATGTTTCCACCCAGAAACGAGGATCACTGGCATCGCAAGAAACGGCGTTTACGGTTTCGTGAATGGTTTTACAGAAAGTCAGCAACCAGGGTAAGTCTGCGTGAGGCCCCCGTGGAAAAAAAAAACGCGGAAGGAAGATGTGTCGGGAGGGAGTCGTGTTGGAATATCAAGCCGACGCATCCTCGGACACGCGTACGCCACCACGCTGTGCATGGAGACGCACAGGACGGTGAAACGCGTACCTATGGTTTCAGCTGGACTGACGCCATTTGTTTCTTGAAGGTTCATTGTACTACGCACTTTGTTTATCCCATTGTCCTACATGTATAAAAGGCCCGCTATTATCTTGAATAAATTATCTATTTCTTGTATCCCCCGTTCGAACCAACCTACAACTTTCTACAGGTTATTGGCCCCCGCGCTTAAACCTTAAACGAAAACACAACACACACACCTATTCAATCCTTACTCCCATGTCTACGAATACGTTCTCCTCGACTGCCAAACTTGGTGAGTATTTTGCCAAACTCCCCGCGTGCAAGGCCGACGGCACAAACTGGGTCTTCTTCCGTGATCGGTTTCTCTTCGCGCTCGACGCTGCGGGACTCGATGGCCACTTCGAGACCAATGCAGCTGGGACCGCGGAGGCGCCGGTGGAACCCACGATCATCGATGTTGCGGCACCGACGCCGGCGGAAGTAAAGGCAAACGACGGGTATCTGGCGCGCCGTCGGATTTGGAAGTCCGAGCAGGCTGTCATCAAGCAAGGACTTGCTTCGGTGATCCCAGATTCGTTGTTCTTAAAGGTCAAAGCCGCGAGTACGGCGAAGGGGATGTGGGATAAAGTGAAGGATGAATATGAAAAGAAGTCTAAAATGGTTACGGTGGATTTAAGGCGCAAGCTCCAAGATGAGCGTTGCGCAGAAGGTGGAGATGTGAAAACTCACCTGGATAAATTACGGACGATACGGGCGGAGTTGATCGCGATGGGCGCAGACCCAGGCGACGACAATTACGTCGCGATTGTCTTAGGTTCCCTCCCCGCGTCATATGGAACATATCTTTCTGCACTTACGGGTGCAGCCGCGTTGCTCGGCAAACCTCTCGAACCCGACACTGTGCTGCAAGGCATCAGTGATGAAGCCGACAGAAAGGCGGCTAGACTTACATCGAAGGGCGAGAAGGAGACCGCGTTCTACGGGAACAGCGGCAAGAAGCCGAAGAAGACGATGGAATGTTATAATTGCCACAAGAAGGGGCATATGGCGAAGGATTGTTGGGCTAAAGGAGGAGGGAAGGAAGGCCAGAGCCCGCATAGGAAGGGTAATCATGGCAAGGCAAATATTGCGAAGATGGGTGGAGAATTTGATGCTGCTTGGATGGCAGTATCGAGGAGATCGGAGGAGTGTGTTGAGTTTGATGAACTTGACGAAGAGGAGGACTTGGGCGATGAAAATAAGGTTTTACCCCCACTAGTAGATGCGTCGTCAGCTGTCTCGCGCGAGACAGCTGACGACGAGGAGGAAACCGTACTCGTCGCTGCCGTCACTAGCTCAGATGATGGGCTCGAAATATATGATTCGGGCGCCACGTCGCACATGACACCCTCGCGGCACAAATTGAAGAATTTTCGCACCATACAGCCGCGCGGAATTTCCGCAGCGGACAACAAGACATTTGAGGCAGTTGGAAAAGGAGACATGCACGTCATGGTCCCTAATGGCGGAGAAAAGTCAACGAGAGTCCTATTAAAGGACGTCTTGTACGCACCTATGCTCGGAGCCACCCTTATATCAATTTCTCGCATCGCGCAAGCCGGCTACAATGTCCAATTTAGGCAGTCGGAGTGCTGCATATTTGACAATAATAGTCGCCGCATTGGCACTATTCCTCTCGTTCGCGGACTCTACAGTGTCCGCGCTCGGAATTCAACCCAAGCTCAACCAGTCTGTGCTAATATAGCAACGGACGGGCCGATACTCGCAACTCCGGAGGAGTTGCACCGCCTCATGGGACACATTCCTATTGACGCGGCAAAAAATCTGGTCAAGAATGAGTTAGTTGAAGGAATAGAGCTCGATGAGTCGCCACCAACCTCGAAGGATGACTGCAAGTCATGCCTGCACGGCAGGATGACTCGCAAGCCAATCTCGAAGGCAGTGGAACGCGTTGCAGGAGGAAGCATTGGCGACGAAGTCCACACGGATGTGTGGGGTCCCGCCACTGTTGAAACGCCGCAGCACAAGAGATACTACGTGTCATATACCGATGAAGCATCTCGCTACACGGTCTTGATGCTATTGCGCGCGAAGGATGAGACTCAGGAGTCATTCGAGGACCTAGATGCACGGTGGGAAACTGAGCATGGAATAAGGATTAAGATCCTTCATTCTGACAACGGCGGCGAGTACAAAAGCCATGTGTTTGATGCATACCTCGCAAAGAGAGGCATTAGGCGCCGCCTTACTGTTCATGACACCCCCGAGCACAATGGAGTCGCCGAGAGACTTAACCGCACACTATTGGAGAAAGTGCGCACCATGTTGCATGCTGCAGGGTTACCCGCAAATTTGTGGGGTGAAGCGTTAAAACACGCTGTTTGGTTGAAAAATCGAACGTCCACGAAGGCGTTGAAAGGCCGGACACCTTACGAGGTGTTCCATAAGTCGAAGCCAGATTTACGCAACATTCACGAATGGGGCTGCGAAGTCTCGGTTCATGTGGCAGACGCGCCGAAACTGGCTGACCGGGCTCACGAAGGCAGATGGGTTGGTTTTGACCCTGAAAGTATTGATGGGCACCGGATTTATTACCCAGATAATCGGTCCATACGCGTTGAACGAAGTGTTAAATTCCCAGAGATAAAACGGAGCGGTGGAATATACAGAGTGCTGAATGAGGGGGAGAATGCTGAGATTAGAGATGAAGAAAATTCAAAAATCATCCAGCACGCACCTTCTACGATGCCGCAGCCCGCGGTGGTACCTCCTCGAGCACAAACACCGCCGAGTCCTCTCTCCACACCTCCCGCTACCCCTCCTTCCAGTCCTTCTTCGAAATCGGTTGCCCCACGCGATATTACAAGTGCAATAGACCCAAAGAATATTGTTGAGGGTACCCGAACGCGTCGAGCAGCGTACATCGCAGATGCCGAAGAAGAGGATTTACCTGTGACGCAAGAGTACGCGTATATGGGGATAGGAGGAATGTCAGACTCACCTACGGTTGAGGAGGCAATGGGGCGCGAGGGTTGGCCGCTGTTTAAGGCCGCGATGGACGTCGAGATGGAAGCGATGAGGAAGACAGGCACTTTCGGAGATGGACTTGTTCCGAGACCGAGCAGCCGAAATGTTGTCGGATCAAAGTGGGCGCTTAGGATCAAGCGCAAAGCCGACGGCGAGATCGACAAGTACAAGGCTCGTCTCGTTGCCCGTGGCTTCACGCAGATCCAGGGTGTAGATTATTTCGAGACGTTTTCACCCACTGCCAAACTCTCATCTCTCCGCACAATTTTATCCATCGCAACCCGATTCAATTGGGACATCAAAGTCTTCGACTACTCTGCCGCATTCTTAAATGGAGAGTTTACACCGGAGGAGGAGATTTATATGGAGCAGGCACCGCATTATTCGAACGGCAACTCCCAGGAGGTCATTCGACTTCGGCACACAATTTATGGATTGAAACAATCAAGCTGCAAGTGGTACGAGAAATTAACATCAACTCTCGCTACACTCAGCATCTATCCACTCCATTCCGACCACGCTGTCTATCGTCTCGTACGCGGGAACGATAGCGTCCTCCTCGCCATCCACATCGACGACAGCACGATCACGGGAACGTCGCCCGCATTGATTGACGAGATTCAGGAGGAGATCGCGGGGATATTCAAAATCACGAAGTTGGGACCGATTAATTGGCTTCTTGGAATGGAGGTCAAGAGGAATCGCGAGAAGGGCACGCTGGCGTTGTCTCAGTCGACATACATCGACTCGCTTCTTGGCAAATTCAACATGATGGACTGCAAATCAGTCTCGGTACCTTTGGATCCCACGGTTCAACTCACTCGCGAACAATGCCCCAAGGAGCCGACAGCTGCCGCAGAGATGGATGGAGTTCCTTATCGCGAGCTGATTGGCGGACTTGTTTGGCTCGTAACTGCTACTCGACCAGACTTGGCATTCACAGTCTGTGTCTTATCGCGTTTTATCGACAACCCCGGATTACCGCATTGGAATGCCGCAAAGCGCGTACTTCAATATTTGAAGGGAACACGTTCTCACGCGCTCACATACAACGCATCCGATGCGACACTTGGTCTCGACATTTTTGCCGACGCCGACGGCATGTCTCTCGAGAATCGCAAAGCCGTGTCCGGCTACGCGTTCATCTTGAATGGTGCCGCAGTTTCTTGGTCTTCCAAACAGCAGGAAATTGTCTCTCTTTCTACGACAGAGGCTGAATACATCACCATCACATATACTGCGAAGGAAGCAATCTGGTTTCGCCATTTCCTGGCCGAGCTGTTTGCACCGTTCGACTTTCCCTTCATCATTTACAATGATAACCAATCCGCTATCGCGTTGGCGCATGCAGAACTTGGTCAATTCCACGCTCGCACCAAACACATCGACATCCGCTTTCACTTCATTCGCGAGAAGATCGAAAACGGGACTCTGGAGGTCGTGTATTGTCCGACTGCAGAAATGACTGCGGACATACTCACCAAGGCTCTCGCCGCCTTTAAATTCAAGCCGCTTGTTCAAGCGCTGGGATTAATTTCAGCTTGAGGGGGAGTGTTGGAATATCAAGCCGACGCATCCTCGGACACGCGTACGCCACCACGCTGTGCATGGAGACGCACAGGACGGTGAAACGCGTACCTATGGTTTCAGCTGGACTGACGCCATTTGTTTCTTGAAGGTTCATTGTACTACGCACTTTGTTTATCCCATTGTCCTACATGTATAAAAGGCCCGCTATTATCTTGAATAAATTATCTATTTCTTGTATCCCCCGTTCGAACCAACCTACAACTTTCTACAAGTCGAACCCCCGCTAACATTTTTTTGATGAAACATGGCTGGGTGTGTACCCGCACCCGCACCATCCACGCTTTTCTATCTTATTGCGGCTCCCGACACCAACAACGAGTGGGCATTCACGGCGCTTTTCTTTCAGTACAATGTTCTTTGCTGATAGTGAGTTTCCTTGCTTACTCTTAGCGCTGAATGCAGGGGTTAATATTTCCTTTGAGTGTGAGTACTTAGTGTCATTCGGTTTTGCAGAATTGCACATGGCGATGGGGCTCGGGGTGACCTGGTGGGCGGATCATCAACAATCCAGAAAAGAATTAACTGATGTGGCGGAGGTGGCGAGTACAAAATTGTGGGAGGAAGGAAGCAAACATACCTAGTCTCTCTAGACAGACACTCTATAAAAAGTGCGCTCGTGCCTCGTAAAACATACCAAGCATTGATTGGATGCGTAGGGAAGGAGTCGAACCCCCGCTCACGTTTTTAAGTTTTTCAACCAACCACGTTGTGTGCAGTGATCTCGCACCATCGACCACCAACACTTCCCTAAGCATCTTAAGACCAGATACCGAGCGACTTCAACTGGCGGCGACTCAGCGACAACGAGTGGGCGTGCACCGCAAGCGGGCGAAACCAAAAACTGCATGCGGGCCCCCCGTCAAGGTGATGTGGTGGAAGTGGCGGCAAAACATTTGGGACGAAGGATGCCAACATCTGCAAATCGGTTTTTGACACATAGAGGCCGGGTCCACGGCATAGATAGCTGATCTTTAAATAGCACCCGATAGAGCTGACAGCTCTCTGTAGGACGCTATAGAGAGAGTGACTCTACATTGGATTTTGTCCTCTATGTGATGTCCTCTTTCTATATTGTTCAAGGTAGCCCACAGGCCCACATGGAACTCCTGCGATGCACACCCGACACACCCAGGATAGAATTCTTTTAGGCTGGATTAAAAGGCTGATGAAAACAGCTTGTAATATGTTTTGTATGCCAGTGCCTGGCTACAGAAAGAGGGGAGCTTGCACTGAATCCGAGTTTAACATCTCACAGCTGCAGAAGATTGAATCCGCTAGGGCGGAGAATCTCTCACAAATTGGATAGAATTGATCTCGTCCCAGATACATATATGTATTCCGAACTCGGGTAGAATATCTAGAATGTTGTCCTTTTATTGTTCAAGACCTTATTTTTTCAAGATGGTTCCATTCTTTATCCACCATAAAAACTGGACAACTTGTTGCCGCTAGAGTGCCGAGCATCTCGGCATCTCGGCATCTCCTCTGATAGTTCAAGTTGAGGTATTTGCAGAATCTTAAGTTGTTAAGGGTAGTGTTATAGCTTCCCTCTACACTCAACCGCTTTCACCTGTTTCTCACCTGCTTCAATATTGTCCGAGCCAAGCCACGATGGCCAGATCAACTTTGACGGTTCATCTGACCGTTCGAGGGGTTCATACCAAGGCCCAACAACCAGACACTTTTATAGAGTCCTATGTCGAGTAATAATGTGCAATGGAATTGGCGATAGTACTGGATAACAAGCTGCCTACTTCAACAACTGAGAGAGAAGCCGGCTGTGCCGAGAATCATCCGTGTGTGATCGCTTCTCGACTTTTACCAGACAGTCACTTTGCACCGCAAAATTCTACCCGTTTTTTTATTGGCATCTCTAGAGATTCTCTGGAGGGCATTAATCCCAGCAGATTCAACGTCCTCCACAGCTGAAGGATTCAAGGATGGAAATGCGGCACTGATCTACTTTCCGTGGGAGTGCAGAAGTCCATATATGGGAATTGATCGTGCCCTTGTGGGAAACCAGAACTTTGCACAGCCATACACTTTTGACTGATCGTTGACAGAATAGGGGGAGCAAGCTCCCCCAATTAGTGGGCAAATACATTGTAGTTAAAATAACATGAATTGACACTGTAAATAGCCTTTGCAATGCAACATAATTTGCTTCAATTTTTCCATTCCAAGAAACCATTGTGTTTCATTCACATTTGAAAGGGGATTGAAGTTAAAGGGAATTGAGTGCAGAAACAAACTGTTTGATTTGACTGGTTCTCAACGGAATAAGGAAACCCTTTGTTTCCACCTTTGTTTTAGGCTGGTTTCAGTTGTTTAAAAAAGAACTGAATGACAGCCTAGAAGGGGTAAGCAACGATTGATTCAACGTGACGAGGGGAACATACCTTGGCAATTAGATTAAGGATATGCAGGATACACCGCAGCCTTGCGTCAGCACCACCAAACGCTGGTTCCAACAGTTGCGCCTCGACTGCTGTGGTGTCGCAATTACCGGCGTTATCCATATTAAGATATTTCAGCTGATAAAGGTGTTAACGCGGGAGAAAAGACGAAAGGAAAGCAATGAATACAGACCATCTTTGAAAGCCCGAAACGATTCAAGCAGTCAATAAAAACCTGGGCCAAATACTTGCCGGTGTGACTCTGGGTTAATCTGCAGCAATTAACCGTCAGCCGGAAGATAGATATAATTTGCCGGGCTTCAC
This sequence comes from Mycena metata, assembly GCA_029378385.1. NCBI lineage: Eukaryota > Fungi > Basidiomycota > Agaricomycetes > Agaricales > Mycenaceae > Mycena > Mycena metata. Next base: position 72,009 of record JARKIB010000454.1, on the reverse strand, counting down.
GCACTTGATGAACTCTAGTACGGCGCGATGAATTAGGCCCATATCAGTCCAGATTACAACGAGGCCAAGGAAGTTGGATCCTAGCGGTGACGTCCACCCGTCGATAGCGCTATGCACGGGGCGATTTCGTTTCTATTCTTGCCGATCAGCAGACCCAGAGGACCGACAGAGATGTACGCACAGTAAAATATGATTTGATATTTTTCGATAGTTCCACATAGAGGAGATTGACGTCGCGAGAAACGGTGCTGGCCGACGGGATAATAGTTCCTGGCCGTAGAAGCTCTACTTCCATCTTATAATACTTGTCGTTGACCGCATTAAACGGCCGGTGACTCGTGGCCGTACGCATAGCAATAATCGCGCGGTGCGCCGCAGGGGAATAAGTGGAAACCGCGGTCGAAGACGTTGAAGTAATGATACCACGGGCAGCGTCGCAGGCCTGAGCAGTTTTGAGTAGGTTCGTAGTACCGTTTCCCGATTTCTGGCGGCCCCGTTCAATGGCAGAATGCGAAACCTGATGAAATTTGCAATTGAATACGAAGACTATTTGGGAGCCGGGCGCATTTGCATTCGCGGGATTCGGTTCGCGGCGAAGACTGATATCGTAGTGGTCGTAAGCAGGTGAGTTCCAGGTGGCTTTTGAGGCGTCTTCATGCGAGGGTTAGCTGTGTTCGACTACAAAATACTTATTGCACACGCACCAATAACTTCAGCGTCTGGTAAACTCCATACATCCAGGTCACTCTTGGTTGCCGTGGTCTCTTTTCTGGCTCGCTTTCGTAATGGTAAAATGGTTGCGGGAGCAGCAGAGGTTGGTGGCTGGACTGTTCTGGTCGCTACTGGGGAGCTGGAAGGCGTAGGAAGCCGTGAAGAGGTTCTATTAGGATCATTGCCGCTGATGGCTCGATGGGCCCCAGGGCTTGGTGGGAAGGACATGAAGGGATTATTAGGGTAACAGGGTATTGTTGTAAAGGGTATGAAGAAGTAAGACAGCAGCGCACGCAGCGCGCCGCGCTACGAGGTGCGAAAGGCGCGACGTGGCGGGAGGAAGCAAGGCGTGACTTCTTGTGACAGTTCGCGGCAGCCTTACCACGGTAAACCATCAACCGTCATTATCCGTGGGAAAGCGACCGTGCCCAACCGTCATCCGCCGGATCACTCCAACCGTGGTCGGTTAGCCGGTAAAGGGGAACCACGGCAGTCCCTAACGCCGTCCTCCCTTCTTTCTTCGCCTAGTGGATTCAAGTAACATTGAATGTCCCACACCGGCGCCTACACCGACTCGGATTCGGCCGACGACTTTGCCTTTTCCGCGCTCAGCCCGCCTTTGCGAACAGCGGGAACAGACACCTCGCGCCCTCCCCCGGGCCTAGCGCCGCTACTTCCGCATCGTACCGCGATGACGCCGACCCCCGAGGCGGAAGGAGGGGCGTACCCACCCGCCTCGCCCTCGCCTAACAACTCCACGGCGCTGCTCGGCGGGGGTGCGGCTGCGGGGAAGCACACCAACAACAACAAAATTGGCAGCGACACCAACAGCGGAAGAACGCCCGCCTCCTCGCCCAATTCCAGCTCTTCCTTGCCTATGACTGATTAATCGGACCCCACACAGTCATAACCCCCGCCCTCTTCCAAGCCTACCCCTCCGCCGTCGACGAGTGGAGCCTCTCTACCGTTATGCGCGCCGCAGGCGATACCACCCTGCAGACGACGATGGAGGGGCATTATGATGGGTTTATCGTGAGTGCGCGTGTTTTTTTGGGCGTTTTTGGCGTTCTCCTTCTGCCAGTTCGTTTGTACACTGTGGGAGTGGAGTGAGGTGCCCCGGGTTGGTTTCCCTGCTTCGCCTGAGGTGCCGGTGTGTCTTTTGGAGTGGAGCGTTGGAACTTGGGTGGGAAGGGGAGGCGTTTTGGGAGTTGGAGTAGGTGGGAGTGGGTGGGAGCGCGGGTTTGGGAGTGGAGTGGGGTGCCCCTGACCCCGGGTGTTAGTGGGCTTTGGGGGGTGGTTTGCCCCAGTTGGTTGGAGCGGAGTGGGTTGTAGGGGGGAGTGGAGTGGGAGGCGTTGGTGCGGGTTTGGAGTGGGGTGCCCCGGGTGCCAGTGGGTCTTTTGGAGTGGAGTGGGTTGCCCCGGGTCCGGGTCCGGGTGGATTCCGCCTTCTGTCCAAGCCGGGGGTGTGTTTCGCCGAGGTGACGTGTCGACGCGTCGGCGTCGGCTGCGCGTTACACCTCCCCGCGTTATACCTCCCCGCGTCACCGTCAACGCTGCACCTGTGCTTCGGCCATTGGTTTGCTGCCGACCCACTTGGTGCTATTCTCCGCCGTGCACGCGTTCCGTCGATCCCGGCATACACCGTGGCCCCAGAACTGGTTTCTTGGCGCCGCCGCCCTTCAGCTACTTTCTCTTTTTGTTGGGCGGCGCACCTCCATCCGGCGACTGGTTTCTCTTGGCGCCACTTATGGTTCAATTACTAAACGCACGCACAGACCGAACAAGACATCGCCCAAATAGCAGGGGCGGGGCTTAATTGGATACGGGTGCCGATTCCGTTTTGGGCGATTAGGTGCGTTTTCCTTCCATTCCCTTGTTTGTGTCCTTTTTTTTGAGAGAGAGAGAGGCGGGTTGGGGCGGGGTGTTGGCTTTTTGAGAGGCGGGATTTGGGGTGCTTTGGGTTGGAGCTTCGGTCGGCGTGCTTCGTCTTGGGTCGAGCAGGTCGTCGTGCTTCGACTTCGTTCGGGTATATCGTTGTACTTCGCGTTGGGCTTCGGTCGAACGGACCTGTGTTTCGCGTTGTAGTTTCGGTTGCGCAGGTGGCGTGCTTGGCGGTGTGTTTGGTGGGGTGCTTGGCGGGGTGCTTTCGTGTTGGGACGAGCATATCCTCACTTGGTTCGGTTTCGGCTTCGTGCTGCGGCTTCGTGCTGGGGCTCGGTGCTCGAAACCGGGAGCACGCTAGCTATAAAGGTATGCGGCTCACGGTGGTCGAAGCCCGGTACAATGACGGCGGTAATATGCGCAATGCGAGCGCCAGCGGTTCCAGCACGGGCGGGAAACGGGGCGGAAACCGCGGCGGCGGCGGGTCCTCAGGCCGCAATGGCGGGCACGCCGGTGGCAGCAGTGGATATTCAAGCGGTTACACGAAGCATCAACTAACCGTTGTTATTGTCGCCCGTCGTTGTTGGACGCTTCGGCACAATTCTGCGGCTTGGTCCCAACTGTAGACAAAGGTTTTGCGAGTATGTATTGACGAGAAGCGTGGGCTCGCAACCAGGCACAGTGACACGATGAAAAAACGAGGTTCAACCAAATCTCAAGATTATTAACTTAGTACAACCGTAAAATGTACATTTGACGCCCTAGAACATAACTCGAGCAGAACTTTACTTGATCACCGCCCACATTTTACTCGGTGGGCTCATCCCTAAAAATTGCGAATCAGTGCGGGAACACAACGTTGACATCCATGGTTGGTAGTTGCGTACACTTTGTTGCCTGGGTACCCGAAAATTCTCTTCCTATGATGGTATTAGCAGGCGGGACACAAAATAGAGGGGGTTGGCCATACTCATTCTCCGCAGAGTCATCACTGAAAATTGTGAATCAGTTTGGGGACATACATCCATGGTTGACAATCACATCGATTGAGTAACTGACCACCCGAAAACCGCGTACCTCCTATCATCATATTAGCAGGCGGGACGCAATGTAGAAGGGAGTCGTACTCTTCGACAGCAGGGGCGGTTTTTGCTAAAGGATATCAGCGCGGGCGAGTTTTCACAGAAGTGTCCTAACCGATTGGGATTCCATAGACTATCAGTGAGGTCAGCAAGAGCGATATTAGCCCGGCCACAGTGACACTGACCGGCAACGGCGTTCGTCAAGGTTGCAATGGAGAGGATGAGGCGAAGATAATTCTTTGCGACGAAATGCATACTTGAAGGGTTTGGGTCTGAGTGAAGGCCTTAGAGTAGAGCGGGGGCTTTTTAAACCACCGGCATGGATTCTATTGTTGTCTAGTATCATTCACGACGAAGAAGTTGTGCGGGAGCCAGTGATCGTGTGGGGGAACCGAGATGTAGGCAGAAGTTCATCTGCGGGAGCTCATCTGCGGCAGTTGATCGGGAGATGTACGGGAGCTGGTCATATAGAAGAGAAATGAAGGAGTAAACGAGAAGGTCGACGAGATATATTGATTTATTGGCTGCGGGAAGCCAACAACCAGGAGTGAAAGTGGATGTCAGTTTGGTGCGAAAGTCGACTTTATAGACCACTTATCTGTATACGTTTGCCGTGCGAAAGCCCAGACCGAAAGCGAAGGGCACTGGCAGAACAGCGTCGGACGAACTCTTGTGGGTTGGTGCTGTGAGTTGTGTTGAATAATTGAATCCATGACTCCGAGAATCCCGAAAACGCGAAGCCAATTATCATGAATCGTGTGGTTCCCTCGACCACTACTACCATGCCTCGTATTTGGAATGATTCGGACCTAGAACCCGTCACAGACTCTGACAGATTCAATGTGCACAAGAAAAGATTCAATTGCTTGATGTACAGTTGGGTGCTGAGCCCGAGTCAGCAAACCGAATTGTGAGTCCCGTCTTCCATTTCCTCCGAAACTGTTGCGGCGAATCAGTTTGCTTTTTTTGGAGCCTTTGGGATAATGAAATCAGATCTGCAGAAGCGTTCCAAAAGTCATCCGCTGGGTCTTCTAGAAGGTTCTAGTTAATGCCGGGGAGGTTGTCCAAGGAGGAAATGCCATTACCCACAAATAACCATAGTGTGGGACTCAGGCCTTTAAAAGTTGTCCTACCCATTTCTTGAATCATTTAATCTCAGCAGCTGTATATCCACTAAAACCCCCTGTAAGTCTATGCATTTGTAGACCACTCCATGTTCGTAGAAACTTATAGACCAAATTTCCCCCTCTGAGATGCACGGGAGAAAATCAGAATCTTGACAATCTTGATCATGATTCCGGAGAAGCTGAGAACATAAAATACTGGCACTGGTTCCCGGCTTCAGGGCATGCCGATACTGTTTTCCAGGGCTTCTCGGTATCCCGCGTTTTGGTTCTGAAGATCGTTTTATTCTTACGCAAAATGAAAGATGGCCTCCGAGATTGATCGAATCACCGGCCCGAGCTGCCGCTGCTTCGTCGATCTGGAATCCTGGCTAATCATGGGTTTCGATCTTCTGGGGTCCATAATGCGCAACGAATCACCTGTCTCCCTGTGGTTCCTCCTGGGTACACATTTCCTTCTATATCGTGACTACCACTGGCAACACATGATATCAAGGAAACAATTGTGATGTAAATGATTCTGAAATCGATCCTTGTGCGACCAACGCACTAATTCCCGTCGTTTTCCAGGTACCAGGCATCCGCAACGTAGAGGGTCTCATTAAAATCCTCAGGCGGATAGGTACGTTGGCTTGCCCAGTCACGGATGCGGTCGTAATCGCGACAGACATGGAAAACGTCGTCGCGTTGCTCCACCAACTTTAGATCGTCGGACCACTGCCATACGACACTGGTGATATCCACCGAGCACATTATTGCCTGCCTAATGGCCCCCAAACAGTGGCGAAGATGAAAATCGAGAAAAAGAAAGTTCGTTAGGTGGGTGAAAATTTCGATAAGCACGCTCACCCGGCGTTTGGGTGTCGTTTTTGACTGGATAGATCTCTTTGCGCAGAGTATCCTTCATTACAGGGTGAGATATTTCCACCTTTCACGCCAATGAGAACGAACCAAACAATGCAGCTGATGAAATACGTCGAGTGAAAAGGTATATTCCCCCGGATGAGGGCTCAGGGGCCATGTTCTGTTGGGCATCTTCACGACTTCGGACCTGGGCATTTTAATTTGAGCGACTGCAAGTTGGTGAACGTTCCAAATAAATTCACGTTGCTCCAAAGCTCACCAGAGTAGAGGTCCTCCCAGGCTGCATCGACAGCCGGCGATCGGCGGCGTTCGTACATTGACACATCGCCCGCAAGACCTCGGGTGAACTTGACGAGTTTTTGTGAGATGAAATCCTCTGCAGGAGCTTTGGTTGCGCTTTTATGTGAGTTATGCGCGTTAGGTGGTGTAATGGCCGCTCACAGTATATGTATGGTTCATATGCGGGGCTCTTGCCCCCAAGGTGTACGATGACCAGCAATAGTAATACCAAGTTTAGGATGGCCGACAAGGTGCAAAGGATTTTCAGGCGCCTGGAAAAGTGCGGACGAAATTCCTCCGAAGCCTGCTCGAGCGACTGGTAGTAGTAAACCATATTTGAAAGGTGGGCAGATGTTTGCCGCATATGGTTCCTTTAATTCAATCCTGTAGACATCCTAGGAGCCCGAATTATGAGTTGAACAATTCCCGGGAATGGCACCCCACCCGGACTCTTTCAATTCGGTTCTATCTGACCTCGCTTGTGAACAGTTGTCAAAGACCTCTCGACGAGTTCCCCGTCCGACCATGAGGCTGGGGATCCGTGGCGATCGCGTGTATTGGTGTAAATAGTCGTCTAAATCAAGATATCATCCGACGGTCCATACCGTAATCCTGTCTCTCTCTTTCCCCAGCACGCGCACACGCAAAGAATATAAAGCTGCGATGCCCCACTCAACGAACAACATCCCCTGATGTCCTCTGACGACTCCGCCCTGATCGATGCTTTTCGTCCACTGCGCGCCGCTCTCATTCCAGCAGCATACGTGGAACTAGCTTTCAATGGTGAGAGCCCATCTCCTTTCCTCGGCCAAACTCATTTTTGTTCGTCCAGGGCTATACAGTGGTCTATACATCCTGACGGTCTATGCTTTGAGTACGCCGTGCGCTTCCTCTAGCAGAACCAGACTGATATGTGTAATCGGATAGTCTACAAACGGGGAACATACGGTTTCAATTGGGCAATATTCTTCGCGCTTACCTCGATGTATGTCCTCTCAAGCATTCATGCTATCAACGGGGCCGTGCTTGTACAGTTCGCCTTCGTCGAGCACGGAGATACCATCGAATCTTCCATCGCCTATATTGCACAACCCTCGTTGCCCCGGTCACTGCTTGGCGCCATAGCCCTCACAATAAACACAATGATTGCGGACTTCGTTCTGGTAGGATCAAAGTTGTGGTTCTCTCATAACGCCGCTCTTGACACGAACGCACAGATCTGGAGGTGCTGGACGATCTGGAATCGGAACTGGAAAATAATTATTTTCCCTCTCTCTTGCACCTTGGTTGGCGCGGGTGCGTATCATTCGTTCCCGAGATATGGCTTTCACTAACAGATTTTATTAGGGCTGGGATTCCGAGGCATTGCGGCACAAGTGGCCTTCGTCAATAATCCACTTTCTAGCCCGGCAACATACATCAATTTCGGGAACGCCTACTTTGGTCTGATTCTAGCCCGACAGCCTCAGCAACCTCCTTGATTATCTTCCGGATCTTCAAGAAGACCGAACAGTCCACGAGAAGATCAATGGGGTATGACCGTGTCGTTGAAGTCATCGTGGAATCTGCGGTCCTATACCTCGTAACTCTTTGCGTTTACATCCCATTGTAATCTACCTACTTAGGTTAATACCGCGCGCTAATTCCTTGCCCGACAGGTCGGTCCAGGGTATGGCTAACGTGTCGTACTATCCTCAAGCACTCGTTGCTCAGCTAACGGTTGGCGGTTCAACTAAAACCAACCCCCTTACATTTGACTGAAGTTGTACAGGGAATAGCCCCAACACTACTGGTAGCACGAGTCGCGTTTGGTCTATCACGTCCAGAGGCAACGTGGCAGAGTGACTCCGCAGGGCATGCCTTCCGAAGAGGTGGAAACTCGACATCCGGGCAGCAGAGTACGATCGTTCTGACCACTGTCTCCCGCTCCGAACACACTGGGACCAAGTTTGAGGCTATTCACGATGTTTGATTTTGTGTGTACGACGTGAACAGTGTCACCTAGTATTTCACCAGGCGTATAGGCACTTTGTTGTATCAAAGGACCGCTGATCAGCGGAGATGCGCGTTACTATATGAGAACCCCTAATTTAGCGTAGCCCCTGATACATCAGCGCAGCTTCTTACCTGCAGCAGTGCCGTCCGCCCGTGCATCCGTTGGCGCGCCTTGACGCACTCGATGGCTATCAAGGCGCCTCATCCAAACTGGGTTATCCATTGACACTTGTTGATCTGATTGATCCACCTAATGTGCCCACCTAACCCCTCTAGTTAGAGAGGGAAGGGGGGGGGTGTTCCGGCTCTAACTAGAGGGGATAAGGCGATTTCACGGGAATCTCTTATATCCCTTATGTGGGGACTTAAGGGATGGCCCAACGCCGTCCACCAACTACGCCGGGTGGTGGCCACTGCCTCCACGGAGGTCACCACCCTCCCACCGCCGTCATCGCTTACCACCGCCGTCCTCACCGCCGTCCTCATCGCCTGTCGCCGCCGCCGTCGTCACTGCTCGCTGCCGTTGCCATCACGGGCGCGCGCTGCGATCAAACCACCTCCCGATCACATCGCCCATCAACAACATGTCCCGCACATCACACCGCCACTCCCGCACATCACCCCGACGCCCCCGCCCACCGTCCCGACCCCCGACATCAACCTTATTAATTATTTTTTTTTCTATTTTTTCTTTTCACATTCTATTGTAGTATTATCATGTTCTATATGATTCAATGAGATGTAGTCTATAAAATGGCATCGCGGAGTGCGTCCACCAACTTCCTATAAAAAAAAACCTAGCCCGCCGTGCGGAATGTACGACCTACAGTGGTGGGGGATCCGACAATGGGGTCCATTTTCAAGTGAATGTATAGTAAGGGAGTACAACAGTGCGACTACTGTACAAGATCAAGCGATATGTCCACTAACTTCCGATTGTCCACCAACCTCACACGTCGCTATTGTCCGCCCTCCTCCACACCATGCCTATCCTCGGCGACGTTTAAAACCGCCTCAAAGCCGGCGTCGGTGTCCGCCTCATCGTCGGACGGATCATCTACATCCTGTGCTCCCCCATCATCCCCCCCCGTTTCGTTCTCGGCCGCTGCAGAGGCCGCCAGGGCTGCCTCCACCCCGGCTACCGGCTCCTCGGTAGCTGGGGCCGCGTCCCCATGCTCCAGCACCGCCCAGCGAATCCTGCAGAGCCCCACCCCGGGCTCAATGCTGCCCGTAAAGCCAGGCAGTCGGCTCAGCTTGAGGAGTCGGTCTTGGTGAAGGCCGTAGAACCGTCCTTGCTGCATCCGGTACTTGTGAACCTGGAGCGCCCGCGCCGCCTGCCCTTCCTCCTTCAAACGGCACTCGTGGTACTGGAGGAAGTCCCGTTCTTCTTTCATCCAAGTCACCCATCGCTTGATCTCGACGTTTAGGCGGACTCGTTCCTCCTCCGCACGCAAGAGCTTGAAGTAGAGGTCAAGGGTGGGTCGAGCCCCTGGCTGGGCCCATGCTGCGTCCCGAATATCCTCCCGCGCCAGTCGAAGGAGGTCAAAGTCCTCGAGCCTTCCCATCTCAAGAATCTCCTCCCACGTGAGCACCGGCCGGTCGCCGAGGTTCTCCGCTGCCGCATTATAGCGGGCCAGAGCAGTCTTCAGGGATTTGGATCTGGCCTGGATGGCTTTAGCAATAGGGTGTTTCACGGTAGGCTTTTTGAGCCCAACTTCTGCCTCAACTTCTGCCTCAACTCTGCCTCAACTTGAGCAGAGTTGGGGCAGAAGTCGGGGTGACCGGGGGTCGCAACCGTGAAACACCTGCGGAAGAAACTCTGCCTCAACTCCGGAGTTGAGGCAGAGATGCGTATCTAGAGCGGCCCAAAACGTCAATTAGCCGAAGTTGGGGCACGAGTTGGGGCAGAAGTTGGGGCAAAAGTTGGGGCATCAAGTCGTGCTGCTATGCACGATTTCAGCCCTAACCCCAACTTTGTGCCTCAACTTCTGCCCCAACTTCTCAACAAGTTGCGGCCAAAGTTGAGGCATAAGTTGGGGCTAAAACACCTACCGTGAAACACCCTAATGTGCTTCCGCATCTTGTACGCTGAGAAGAGGAGTTGGTGGACGTCAGTTAGTGGACAAGACAGCTCAAACAGCACAGAACTGACCGGTTTCCACCATGTTCGCCTTTGAGAGCTCCAGTAGACGTGACACAATGAGGCCCTGCAATTGGTCGAGCGACTTGCGGTACTGATACTCCCGTGTAAGGGTTGCCACCGCCACCCACTCCTCCGATCCCGGTGTCCAGCGTTCACCCGCCCCGATATCCAGCCTGCGCTCAAGGTCCTCTACCACGGTAATGCACCGCTCATGACGATCCAGTACACGTCGGCGCTCAGCCTCTTCCTTCCGTGTCCTCTTGTTAAACTCGTCGTATTCTGGACTCCCCATGGGCGGTGAGGCAAGGATCCTCACTGCGAGAACCTGGTCAGCATTATCCCTGAGGAAGAAACTCAGTAAACGCCGGACGCAACACGTTGGACTCACTGCGAAACCCCTAGGTCCACCAACTTCCGGTAGTACTCCATTTGTAACGTCTCCTCAGGTGGGTCGGTGGGTAGCTTCTCTAGCGCTGCTCGTTCCGCATCAAGCCATGTGGAGAACACGCTCTTATCAGCTCGATCCAGCCCGAGACCATCCATCGCCTCCAGCAGCTGATCTGCTCGAGCCAGCACTTGGAGCGCATGTCGATACTTGCTGTCCATTAGACTGGTGATGCCAGCCAGCGCGTCAAAATTGTCAGCGTGGGCAAAGTACTCAACAATGTCCCGCTGGCGGTGGAAGCGCGATGCATGTCGAGTAGTGCCAGCCAGTGCGTTGGACTTCGAAAACACGCTCTCCATATTCTCGAATGCCTCAAGGCCGCTACCGGTCGTGTAGATGGGCATCTTGCGAACCTGACAGAGCTGTTTATGCCCAGTGCCATGGAATGCTCCAACGACGGCTTCGAACCCATGCTCAAGAGCGGCGAGAGCGGTCAGAGGGTGCGTGTAGACCCATTGCTCGAACTTGCAGCCAATGTCGTAGCCGAGACGATACTTCCCGAGCACAGAGAGTAGATGGAAGGTGGCCGCAAGGCCGTATTTGGCACTGAGGGAGTTGGTGGACGAGAGTTAGTGGACGAGCAGTTGGTGGACCGGAAAACCAACGTACAGCTCACCGCTACGAATTATGTCGCAAATAAGGAGGCAGACGCTATGGCGACAGAATGCGCCAAAAAGTCCGGTCTCTCCGTACACGCCCCGCGCCTTTTGGGTGATGTGCTCCTTCATGTTGTGCCAGCCATCCCCACATCCGTCCTTTTCCTCCGCCCATTTGGGATCCGGCAGGAAGCCCTTGAGCAGCTCTTCACCCCCGCCTTTTGCGAAGCGATCCACCTCTGCCGCCGGGATGTAGTAGTCGCGGGGAGCGGCCCGATCATCTATAGCCTCTACGGATTCTCCGGACACTTTGACGCCGTCTGCCGTTGTGTAGCCTTCCCGTCGCTCCACTCGCTTGAGGGAGTTGTTACCGTCCATGGTGAGGAAGAAGGGAGGGTCCAGGGCCGCCTCGCCCTCGACCTTGTAGAGGCATGCAGCGCAGGCGTTCTCGAGCCGCCAATTGGGTCCGTCACGTCCAAGCAGCTGGGCCACTCGGAGACGAACAACGTCCTTGACACGTAGGGAGAGGTCGTACGCGGCGGAGAATTGAGTCTGGAGGTACGGCCGCGGCGCGACGCCATGCATGTCGCTGATGCTGCGGAGGAAGGCCTGCTTCCCTAGCCGAGGGCAGCGCATACGGAGCGAGTGAAAGGCGTTGAGGGTGCGTGCGGTAAACACCACGGTGGCGAAGTATGGGGTGCAGGGGAAAAGCCCCTGCCGTACCAGGGACGGGGCGATAGTGCTGTCCCCAGCGAAGAATGGAACAGAGGCCCATCTCCCCTCTGTGGCTAGGTCAGAAAGAGCGATAAAAAAAAAATGTAGCCACGCACCGAAGATGTCGATGACGTACACCGACATTTCACTCTGCACTGTAGCACCTTCCGGCGCCATGAACTTAGCATTGGGGCCATTTTCTTCGGCAAACAGTTCCCAGGCCTCCCATGCATCGGCGATGTCCTGGATCTGCGCCTCAAAACCGTCCACGATTAGTTTTCCACGTCCACGGCGATTGTGTTTCCGTACGCGACTCCTGCGGGAGCCGGGTTAGAAACAGCAGGATTGACGGAAGTAGGTGGACCCAAGGAAGTTGGTGGACGGGGAGTTGGTGGACTATGGGAGTTGGTGGACTAGGACAAGAAAACGTACCCGTGTTTTGAGAGATAAGCTGCATACATTTCACTGAGCTCATTTGGATGGAGCAAATCACCCAAAGGAACCTCTCCAGCGGCGGAAATGTCCATTTGAGCATCGCCTCGCAGGATTGCTTCCTCGTAATCGTCGATGCGGTCGTCCAGGTCCATCCCAGCAGCAGGGAGCCTTAGCTCTTCGAGTGCCCTGCGCTCGCGGCGACTTGCAACTATGAAGCAGTCAGTAGGAAATACCGGCGAGGGCTGGTCGGGGAAGCTCACCAAGACGCCGCTCTTTTTCCGCGGCATGTTCGGCGTCGGAGAGACGGATCACTTGATTCTTATTCAGCCTAATGCGCGGGCGGGCCCCTGGGCGGCCGTATCCTGTGCTTCCCGACGCAATATTCAGCGAGTGCGCCGAGGTATCGCGGCCCTTGACTTTTCCTGCAGTACGCGTCATGTAAGTTTGCGGTGGTGTTTGCAATTGTTTTCCGGATCACGTTTGTTTGTTGATATCACGTGTGACATCTTGAACGTTGATCATCATCTGCTGGCAAAAGACCACCACCACCACCGACCCACCTCACCCCCAAGAGCACCTGGTAAGCTGCTCTCCTTGCCCCACCGCATCCTTCTTGCCGCACCCCGGAGAGTGCGTTGCGTTGAGCTCAAATTGGGCTCCGCATCGCCGGCTGCTTGCCTCTGCGCGTTTAAGCTGCAGAGGCGTGTGTGCCCCCACCACGCCCCCTTTCACTCACTCCTTCCACCTACCTTATTCGTATGCACCGCGCTAACCGCATTTCCCAGGCATGCTGTGGCTCCCAGAGTCCAGAAAAGTCAGCTGTCCACCAACTTCTTGCGCACATACTCACATATTCGAATCCCACAGACGCGAAGCGGGCGCATTTTTGCCGAATTCCACCAGGCCCCTACCTTCTCCATCCTCACACTGCTCGCCGCCGCGGTCCGCGCCGAATCCGACGACCAGCAAGACACCGAACCCGACGACTGCGAGCCTTACCTCGACACCTCGGATTCGGAGACCTATTCGGACGCCACCTCTGCGACCGATGAAGAGGATACCGGCCCCACCCCTCCCCCGCCTCCCCCGCCCCCGAAGACAAAGAAGCGAAAGCGGCGGCCCCGCGCGACCCCCGTGGTCATCGTGGGCTTGGAAGCACCTGTGGCGCCAATCAGCCGTGCCCACCGTCGCCGCAAAGGGATCCGGGAGGCAGCAGTCAGCTCTTCCGGGCATGTGGCACGCCCCGCTGCATATCTCAAGCATGCGGTGGGCGCTAAGTCGCTGCCGACCACTCTGGTCCCCGACGCACTCCCCGTCCAGTGGGGGGCGTATCGGGCGGGTATGCCCACCGTCTTGGAGAACTTTCGCGCCAAGAAGAGGTGGACCCTCTCGCAGCTCATCAGCATCGGCTTCACACGGATCCAGTGGGATGGAATGTGGGTGTGATTTCTTCGTCCACCAACTACCGGTCCACTAACTTCCTTCCAGCCAAGCCCGGCCCCTGCTCGACGCAAACGGGCGCATCTTTGCGGTCCTCGCCGGTCGGCCTAATACCCCCGCCTACGCCGCCGCCATCGCCCGCGCATTTGACCTGCTGGTGCGCGCCGCCGCTGTACGGGCTGCTGCAGGTTCCGCCCCAGCATCCCACCGGCGCGGACTCTTCGCAGTCGTCACCATCGGCATCTCCTATGGGCAGGGCCAGAAGATGCCCAGCGCACTTCGCTCCGACTACCCCCAACTTGGGCAGCAACTCGCCGCCGACCCCGCCTTTCAGGATATTGCCGCCTTTGGTAGCGGTAAGCCGTGCCCCCCCCTGCTCACCGCTCATTCTCACCCCTCACAGCGATGCTCGCATTCTGGGCCCCTAGCCTTTACCACTACTACCGGAGCTGCAACAGTCGGCTCGACCCACGGCTCACCACCCCTCGTCCATTCGCCCGCTCCGTCTTCGCCTCGGCCACCTTCAACCTGGGACCCCACGCATGGACCTTCAAGCACCGGGACATTCTCAACCTCCCCTTTGGCTGGTGCCCTGTCACTGCCTTCGGCGACTTCGACCCCACCCGAGGCGGCCATATGATCCTGTGGGACTTGAAACTCGTCATTGAGTTCCCACCCGGGTCCACCATCCTCATCCCCTCCGCCACCCTCGCCCACTCAAACATCCCAGTGGCCAAGACAGAGTACCGAGCATCCTTTACCCAGTACAGCGCGGGCGGCCTCTTCCGCTATGTCGACAACGACTTCATGACTGAGGCGGAGTTGGCGGAATCGAACCCTGAAAAATACCGGGAAAATTTAGCGAGCAAGGAAGCCCGTTGGGAGATGGGAGTTGGTTTGTGGAGTACACTAGATGAGTTGGTCGAATTAGCAGAGCCGGTAGAATCAGCACAATAAATTCGCATTTCATGACTAAGAAGTTGGTGGACTGAAGACCGAAATGCCTTAAGTCCTCGAGTGCAGCCCTGATCTGTGGTGCTGCTGAGCCTTAATTCATGAGGGACGCTGGCACCCGCAAATTAAAGGGCGGCTGGCTGATCTGCGGTGGTCTCCCGGGGAGTCGGTGACGCGCTGCGCAAAGAAGTTGGTGGACAACGGAAGTTGGTGGACCAATAACCAAAATACTTGACACCTTTGATGGATTTCCGCGGCGATCCATTGTACTGCGTGGTCTTCTCTTTATGAGAGACCTGTGGCGCTCCAAGCAGGTGGGTAGCACAGCTCGGGCGGCCTTGAGAGCGGGAGTTGGTGGACGCGCATCGGTGTAATTGAATTTTGTATACATAAGAGACGACTGCTGCAGGTTGTGAGCTGTTAGTTTAATTCCATTTCACCTCTTGCCCTCGCCAGTGAACCTGGAACGAAACTCGGACCGAATTTTACATGCAGGAGTTGGTGGACCCGCTGGGAGTTGGTGGACACGATCGGTTTTTTGCCGACGTTCCAGTCTGATGAGCTACCTGAGGGACTCACTCACATTATTGCCTTAGAAGACACGTCGACCCAAACTATCAGGTCCACAACGCGTATTTGGCAAACATTTGACCGCGTTTAATTTAACAGATATGTCGACTTCATCTTCGTATCCAGGCCTATTGAGGCGCCCTCCACCATGTTCACTTGTTGAACTTCGCTGCAGTGACCTCCTGAGTACCTTCTGACGACGCAAAAAAAAAAGTCACGAAAAAGTCGTACTCACCTACATGGATCTGAGTGTTCGGCCAACCGAGTTCTGGCAGAATATGAGATTTTGAAGTCCCCGGGTCTAAGTTGAATTCCAAGGCCTCAGAAACATTTTGCATACTTCATTGACCCAGGTGAACATTGAACCGCAACGTGGACCCCCGGAGACGCGAAAAACAGGGCTAGGGTTCAAGGGGAAGTTGGTGGACCGGCAGTGAATCCTTTCGAATCCGCCGCCCTCTTGTAAGCATCTGCGGTAGCATGGGTATTCAAATTGATGAATGAGGCCGGGCAAACATCCCACAGTGACATGGAACCAGCAAGGAGGAGAACTGCAGCGGGGGGAGTTGGTGGACTAGTAGAGAAATGCTTGGGATGGGCGCCTCCCTCGGGGCTCTCTTGATTTAATTCGAATGCTTACTTTGATGGAAGAGCCTAGTCAACCTTTCATAGCGATGTGGGCCCCCGGCGGTGGGAGAAACAGCGTAATGTTCAATGAGGGAAGTTGGTGGCCGGCAGTTGGTGGACGGGAGCGGGTGGAGTGCTAATCGATTCCTTGAAATCAGCGCTGCTCTCGCTGTTTACCTACTAAAGCATGTCCACCCATCGACCCAGAGCACCCCCGATGGCCTCAGTCGGTAGCGCCGGCGAAATCCGGCAGAAAGCTGTGGAAGTTAGTGGAAGATCAGTCACGCGTGACCGTGACTTCTCTGCTTCTTCCCACCAACTCCCCTGCTTTCACCCACCAACTCCCCCCCCCTTCACTCACCACGATGGCACCGAAGCGCAAACGCGATGAACGCGAAGAAGCACCACCCAACCCCGAGGAGGATGAGCTGGAGGAGGAGGGGGAGCTGGATTCGGGCGCGGGTGCGGGCGACGAAGCTGCGCGTCTCAAGTTGGAGGCTACGCGCAGGAGGAAGCGCGAGTACATGCAGCGACAACGTGCAAAGTGAGTCGTACCGGTTTGCCAGATGAATTTCGTACCAAAAAAAAAAAATATTCCAGACGCGGTGAAGAAGAACGCGCCAAAAGCAAAGCGGCGATGCGCACTTTTCGCAGCCAGCTTACCGGGACCGCCAAGGAGGACTACCGTGCGAGGCAGAACCTGTACAAGGCAACATACCGACAAAGGTACGTGGTGTAGAACTTGCAAACTTACAGTAATCCTCATTCTGCACAGGAAAGTCGAGGGCGCGGGACCCGCTCCGCGTGGCCGCCGGATTAAGAACGACCTCGAGGATGAGGAAGAGCCCGAGGAAGAGCCCGAGGATGAAAGGCACGTAATACGCGGTTTGGTCACCCGTCCACCAACTGACCTCGGGGAGCAGTCCAGCGCCGCCGCCGCCAGCGCCCGCGAGGTTGCGCGCGCCTAAGAAGACAACGCCGCTGCCACCCGCGGGGTCACGCGCGCCGAAGAAGACCAAGGCGGCGTCCTCTTCCCAGGCGAAACCCCCCCCCAAGCGTGCGCCGAAGGGTGTTTCAGCAGCCGCTCCTTCGAAGGCTGGGCGCAAGCGCAAGCGCCCCAACGACGACACCGATGTCGAGCCGCTGGAGCCGGAAACGGAGGAGGAGTTGGAGGTGCAAGCCCGGTACGCACGACCACGTCCACCAACTGACCGTCCACCAACTGACCTCGCCGTAGCCATCCCAAGAGACCCGCAAAAATCCCTGCAAAACGCCAAGCACGCGCCGAGGGCAATTTGCCGGACGCCCCGACCACCGACGAAGACCCCGACGAAGACCTCCCGCCCCCACTCACCATGTCTTTGCGGGGACGTCACGCACCTGCTCCGCCCGCCCCTCCGGCACCCGCTCCGCCCGCCCCGCCCGCACCCGCTCCGCCTGCCCCTCCGGAATCCTCCGCACGCAAATCCAAGTATCACCCGAAGCGGTGCGGCCGCCTTGCCCGCTGCCTCACGAGCAAGGGTGGTAAAATTCCGCTCGAGTATCAAAAACCCAAGCATTTCACCTTCAGCAAATGGGTGGAATATCACCCATTCCCCTTTTTAAACGCCGATGGGACACCCGCCCACGTTGCCACCTTCGAGGCAGCAATGCTCAACTTCTGCCACGAGGACCTGAGATACTACCGCCAGAAGTTGCTACACAACGGGCGTGTACCGGGCATTTTGGATACCTACCTTACAGAGGATGAGGAGTCGCCGAAGGAGGAGGAGCAGCATGTGGAGGAAGAGCAGAATGCGGGGAGTATTGATCTCGACATCGATGAGCTCACACCGTGCGTCCACCAACTTCCCACCACCGCTCCACTAACTTCCAGCCAGTCGACTCAATTTCCTCCCATTTGATTCCCCCACGCCCTTTCACCTACAGCGGACGGAGGAGGAGGACGAGGGGCGCGCAGAGGGTTTCTTCAACCCCGACGAGCCTCCACGGTGCGTAGTGCGTCCACCTACTGTCGCGTCCACTAACTTCCAAGCAGTGGACTCAGTCCCCCCAAGCCCTTCGAATCCATCATCCCCACCCTCGCCAGTCGCGCCGCTACTCCTACCCTCGACTCCATCAGCCCCACTCCCGCCAGTCGCGCCGTTACCCCTACCCTCGGGGACATTCACAGGAACCCCAGCCGGAGCCCGAGTCCTTTCCCCGTGAGCCCCGAGCAAAACGCCCTCGCTCCTCCCGAGCGCAACGACTACGGCACGCCGCCGGAAGAGGAACTCGAGGACGGGGGGGCGGATGAAGAGGCCGCTCGTATTGCGGAGCTTGATGTCCTCGCGGCCGAACTCCAGGCCAAACGCCCCGCCCCTCCCATCGACTCCGGTAGCCCAGAGGAGCTGCTCGACTACGGCACGCCGCCGGAAGAGGAACTCGAGGACGGGGGGGAGGATGAAGAGGCCGCTTGTGTCGCGAGGCTTAACATCAACGCCGCCGAACTCCATGCCTACCGGGCGTTGTTGCACTACGACAAGCGGTTTGACCCGCTGCTGTACAAGCCCACCGCCCCCACAAGCCTCGACGTCTACGACCACAACGCGAGCAAGGAGCGGTCGACTGGCGAGATTCTGCAAATCAAGAAGGAGCTGGTTGAGGGTTTCGAGGATTTCGAGGAGGGAGCGAGTGGGGTGGGGTCGGCCGAGGAGCCTCTTCCAGCGCGCTGGTGGGAAGTACCGGAGATGCCCTGGACCCCAAAGGACTATGCGTACCGCGAGCAGAAGGCGAAGGACGGGACATGGCGCCACGCTTTCAACAGTGGGCAGTTTTTTATTATTGGGGTGCATAGGTCGAGACGGGATGCTGGGGCGGCTGCTCGCATCAAGGGACTGAAATAAATGCAGATAGTTAGACGTGACTAGTGCATATATGTGAATACAACAATCTGTTTTTGCTCATAGTCCACCAACTCCCCTGTCCACTAACTTCTGCGCGTGATCCATCACATGATCGTCCATCAACTTCCCGCTGGCCGCTTCCCTCTGTTTACCTCGTCCACCACTCCACCGCCATGCAGACCATTCGCCTTCTTCTGACCACGAGCACAACACCGAAGACCGCGAGTGCAACGCCCACCCAGTCATTGCTGCACAAACCCCCCCAGAGCGCAACACCTACCCACTCATCGCAGCGCAAACTACCCCCCGCGTCTCAGGAGGAGTTGGATAAAAAACAGAGGGAGGCTTTCTTGCGCGCCGATCGAGCCCGCGTGCAAACTCCACTGCAAGTTGCTCCCACCCCGGTCGGCGGCGGATGCCGCGATAGTGCGGAATTCGACAGCGACGACCTTGATGGTTTTTTTGACCAGCTCAGGGCCGAGGACATCGACGAGGAAGTCCGCGAGGCTCTGGGATTTTCCCCCAAACCAAAGACGAAAGCCATAGGCGAGAATGTATTCCAAACCGGCTCGGGTACCGCCTCGTCGGCGTGGATGACCGGCGCTGACATTGATCGCGTCATGAGCGCCTCCGCCATGGCCTCGAGGGCGTGTCCCAAATCCCCTACGCCCGCCAAACGCCATAGTAACCATAACCAGTAAGTGCCCAGCAAAGAACTGTGGCACGCGTGCTGGGTCCAGGGAATCCAGCGGAGTTTGGATGGTTCAAAGCATCGCCTACCTCCCTTAGATGTAGTACAAGTTGTTCACAGAGTCCGCAATAAATCTACTGTTTCTTGGAAGTTGGTGGACGGAATGGAAGTTGGTGGACTCGGCACCATGTTTTGCGAACATGTGATCAAGTTTACCGTTCGCACGTCTCACTCTCAACTCATCCTCTACCTCACACGTCGTCGACATTCTTTGCTATGGCCAGTAATAATCGCATTTCTGCTCACGCCGCTCGGAACCCCGGCAAGCCGACGCAGGATTCGGCCCCAAAAAAAAGCAAGAGACCAGTCGGCTCTGACGCGCTGGCAAACACGAAGGCGCTCATGACCAGTGGCCAAAAGGCTAACAAGACCGCCGTCCTCCAGCTCATCGACAACTTCTACGAGTACAGGGACCAGCGCGTCGACGAAATCTGGGACAGCCAATCTCCGGAAAATTGAATGACCAAGGAGTGGATTCGGAAGCAAATAACCAGCTCCGCGTACGCAGGCGCGTCGCGGGCCCCCAACTACTGGAATGGCTATGTGAGCAAAGTGCAACAGGAGCTCAAGGAGAACAATCCTCGTAAGTTGCTCGACTACGGTGAAGGATATAGCTGATCATTGGGTGGAGATGTCAACCTAGACGATGCGCGTGCGGAGATTGCACGTCGGATGGAGGAGGCCGGCTGCGATGCCTTCAAGGACTTCCTCTCCGACAGCGAGAAGAAAGACCTTCGCGAGGAGATGGCGGAGGAGCAGAAGAAGAAGCACGTGGGGGTCCGAAAAACTAACCTGGCCAACATTGGCGACGTCTCACGGAATTGCGAGAAGATTCGTGTTATGGTGAGCCATCTACCTATGTGTTATCTCTCGACTAACGACCACAAAAGTTGGAGGGTCTCCGGGAGCGTTGCGGGGTCCTCTCCCTTGCCTTCATCGCCCGAGGCAATATCAAGGATGCAGCGCGTGCCGAGTGCCTGTACACCGGTGGAGCCGCCGATTTCCTAACGGATGTCTTCAAAATCTCGGTGGTAGAGTTTCTATGGCGGTACGAGGCGTACTGCTCCATGCGAGACGACAGTAAGCAGCATAGCCTGAAATTCATGCTTAGCTTCTGACTGCTCCCCAGTACCTCGTCCTCCGAAGAGCACAATTATCCTCCGGCGGGAGATAGTGAAGCTGACAGAGGACGGCCTGAGTTCGTGATCCACCAACTTCCGTCCACCAACTCCCGTCCACTAACTCCTCTTCCAGAGCTCATCACTGGCCGCAAGGACCTTAAAATGTTCTACAAGCACTACGACTACAGGATACGCTACCTCCTTGGTGTCGAACTTGTTGGCCTGCTCGACAACGCCAAAGCACCCATCAACCCCACCAAGATCAACACCCTAGCTCGCCTCCAATCCACCCTTGACGCGCTAGTGACCAACAAAATGCGCTGGCGGAAGATGACAGCCACCGAACTGAAAAATCACATCGCGGCGATGGACAAGGCGGGTGAGAGCCGGCTTCGAGACCCAAAGACATCCCGGGGTGCCCATCCAGCTAAATCGAAGGAGACCGTGGACCTCAGCGAGGATGAGGGCGAGGAGGATGTCGAGGACAAAGAGGAGGATGCAGCGGAGGACAATGGGAAGGATGCAGTGAGTGACGCCAGTGAGGATGACGATGACGAAAATGAGGAGGAGGAGGAGGAGGAGGAGGAGTCAGCTGCTGCCGCCAAGAAGACAGCAGCAGCCAAACCCCGCAAAGCCCGTGCCGGGTCGCCCAAGACCAAGCCCGCCCGCAAAGCCACTTCCGCACGGCCCGCGGCCAAGGCCAAGCGCTCCGCGAAGGCC
Organism: Mycena metata; assembly: GCA_029378385.1. NCBI lineage: Eukaryota > Fungi > Basidiomycota > Agaricomycetes > Agaricales > Mycenaceae > Mycena > Mycena metata. The sequence goes on along the minus strand of JARKIB010000454.1, from coordinate 50,672 downwards.
AAGGACGCCGCCACAAAGGTGAAGCGGGCCACCCCAAGTGCCAAGCGCTCCGCCCCAAAGACCAAGGTCTCCGCCCCAAAGGTCGTGGCTGGACCGCCTGCACCCCGGCCCAAACCCAAGCCCGTGGTCAAAATACCGGCCACCGAGGTAGTGGAGAAGGAGAATGCCTCCCCCACAATGAATGAGCTCATGGTGGTCTTTGATGCCAACGCGGGAGAAACGCAGTTGGGGAAGCGGAAGAGCCCAGCAGAGGATGAGGGAGGGGGAAGGGAGTTGGTGGACGGAGCGGCCGACGACGTGCTTGCCACAAGGCGAGGGCGTCGGAAGGAGAGCTCAGAAGCACGGGAGAAACGCGAGGAAGTTATGGCGCAGTTGGGTAAACGGAAGAGGCAAAAAAAGGCGGAGTAGTACATACATAGGTAGTTGGTGGCCATTTGGTAGTTGGTGGACGTCCTGGCAGTTGGTGGACAATTGAAGTTGGTTGCGTAAAATATCGGCGGCCTTTATTTCATTGAATGCTCGAACTGATTGCGCTTAAAATCACCTGCTCTGAGGCCGTGCGTTACGTCGTTCAAACAGGTAAGTCCATTAGGGGAAGTTGGTGGACGCACTCCGCGATGCCATTTTATAGACTACATCTCATTGAATCATATAGAACATGATAATACTACAATAGAATGTGAAAAGAAAAAATAGAAAAAAAATAATTAATAAGGTTGATGTCGGGGGTCGGGACGGTGGGCGGGGGCGTCGGGGTGATGTGCGGGAGTGGCGGTGTGATGTGCGGGACATGTTGTTGATGGGCGATGTGATCGGGAGGTGGTTTGATCGCAGCGCGCGCCCGTGATGGCAACGGCAGCGAGCAGTGACGACGGCGGCGGCGACAGGCGATGAGGACGGCGGTGAGGACGGCGGTGGTAAGCGATGACGGCGGTGGGAGGGTGGTGACCTCCGTGGAGGCAGTGGCCACCACCCGGCGTAGTTGGTGGACGGCGTTGGGCCATCCCTTAAGTCCCCACATAAGGGATATAAGAGATTCCCGTGAAATCGCCTTATCCCCTCTAGTTAGAGCCGGAACACCCCCCCCCCTTCCCTCTCTAACTAGAGGGGTTAGGTGGGCACATTAGGTGGATTGATCGCATCACATCTCTCTCCTTTCCACCGCATTGGCTGCCCCCGCCCGCTAGTTGCTCCGCTGGCTTCCTGGATTTGCTGGGATGTACTCATTGGGTCTATCCACCCTTCTGAAACCACCCCGGGCCTGCATCCTCCTCTATAACGTGGCGTCGGTGCCGCACATTTGGCTACCTGTTGGAACCCTGGAGGTGGATGAATAATGGAGGAAAGTGAATCCAACATAGAGAAGGGCGACCGCGAATGCGCAGCGAAGGATAGTGGAAGGAGATATGATCAAGCACATGCTTGTCCACGACGATTTTTCTAGGGAATTCCAACGGGCGTTCGGTTCGAAGATGGAACAGAGGAATACGTATGGGGTGGTGATTTAGTGGGGGTGCGAACTGATGAAAAAGCGGAGAATGGAACCCACAGCCCACACCAACATCACGGGAGACCATAGTGTCCGCTGTCCATGGAAATATCCGACAGTCCATATGGGCAGATTTTGTTGAGGATCCAAACATAGGACGTACGTTTCAGCGTGATCGGCAACTCAAGTAAGAAGACAGCATTGCCCCAAATTGTTAGATTTGTGACAACGCGGGGGAACGAGTATTCGCAAGGTAGATTGATTGATGAGACAGACACCTAGTAGGAAAAATCAAAACAGTGGTTAATACTCTCTCTATGCTAAACCAAGAACCATGTCCGCGCACTTTTCGGCCACAGCGTAAATCAGCGCTTGGGGATGGGCTGCTGGAGCGCTGGGCAAAATACTAGTGTCACATATACGCAAATTGCTGATCCCATGAACGCGAAGGGCGGTGTCTACCACGCGCGGCAGAGCATCGTCCTCCGGTGCCATACGGCACGAGCTCGCATAGTGATACATCGTCTCGACTCGCTGTTCGATGAATGCGTCCAGGGTTTCGTCGGACAAGTCAACTGGGACTGTAACATCTTTGAGCGCGTAGCCGTCTTTGCACTTTTGACCCGCGAGTTGGCGGAAGACACGCAGTGCCGCCCGAAGTGTGGCTGAGTCCTTAGGCGAGGAAAAATATTGCATGTCACAGATTGGGTTCTTCATCGGATCCCTCGAGCCCAGGCGCACTCGGCCGCGGGATTCGGCGGTGAGCAATGCACAGTTTAGGCCAAAAAAAAACCTTTGCGCATGATCGATCCACCCCGGGGCCCCTAGGGTCGGCCATAGTGCACTGATCATTGAGTTTTCAGCGACGTTCGAGATGAACAAAGGCCACGAACCGCCATAACAGCAAAATCGGGCCTATTCGCAGAATTAAAGGGATCCTTGTCCTGCGGAGTTATGTCCTTCGGCTTCCCATCGGCGTTAATAAGTGAAGCCATTCCGAAAATTTCCACCTCCACCGAGGTGCACAGGAACCACCCGGCGCCACGGAAAATATACATGCAGATCTGGCTGATCAATGTCTGCGGCCTTCGAATCATAGCCCAGAGGGAATCGGAGAGCGGACAATTGTAGATGGTGGTAACGAAGATATGGTCTTGCTGTGACGCTGTAAATACGCTTAAAGTATGCTAACAATCCGACTCACCAAATAAGCCCCGACAGCAGGGGTGTGTCGAACAACCTCGACACCCATTCCGCCTAGGTGGTCTTCAGGACCAACGCCGCTGTGAGAAAGAACTAAACTTTATAGATAACAAATACGAAAAAGTCGTTCGACCAACCTCAGTAGCAGAAGTTTAGGTGTCTCAAGCGCTCCACACACCAAAATGATCTCTCGCCTCGCTTCCAGCTTGAAGGAGGTCCTTACCTCCGACCACAATGAAGTCGTATTCGTCGTTGAGTCTGTTGAGGTCTGTTGACAGGGCACTGCGGATATTGGGGACCAAAAGGCCACATTGTGTGCTGTCGCAAGGAGGCGGCAGTCCAGCGGATATAGTCACTTGCGCTGCCGTAGGTTCTCATCGATTCATCAGCGGCGGAGAAAGGCTGGCGCTTCTCCAGAATGGAGGCATTTGTTGACGATGGCAGTCGGTGGGTCCAAGAGACAGATGCCGGCCCGATCGGGTGTGGGCCTCGCGGCAATCAAGCTCAAAGCAGGGTCAAACACAGCCTGATTGCTAGCTTTACGCCCTCTTCGCAAGATGCCACGGTGCGTGCCCCCTGCGGAATCCGTACAAAGACCCTTTACTTGGAGGTTCGCAGGCGAAGACTACATGATTATCTCCTGGCTGGAAGACTCAAAAAGGACACAACCGGATATCTCAGCCTCAGATCGCCTCCGATATCCATGAGCATCCATGAACCGTCGACCGTTGTCCGAAGATATCGCCGGAGCTCAATCTTCTTCATTTCCGATGGATTGACCCATAAATCGACGACGCCCACAGAACATCGAAGACGCCCTCCGAAAGTCGATGATCATCAGGAGTACAGCTTGTGCAGGGGATGATCCACCGCATATACTCCACGGATAACGAACATTTGTTTCATGGCGGATCTCTCAATGTGATGTGCTTCCATTCTGGCGCTGGGAGTGGACCCTCACTGACTGACGGAGGGGTAGCCCGACAGCGTACTTACAGGTCATCCCTACCCGCGGTCGTCTGTCCTCTCACAATGTGTTTTTCCACTTTTCACCTTACTCACTGCCCAGTCAATCAGCCCGACCTCAACTCTTTGACCCTTTATTTGCCGCCTTTTGCGACATGTGCTACAACACTAGGAAGATGATATCTACGACGCGGGCGTGTTGTATAGGACACAAGAGCGCAGTGAGGTGCTTCGCACCCCACCACTTCGGTTGAAATATCAATGGTGGGTCATGACCGGGGGTGAGCCGCCCTCAACCCTTGCAGTCAAAACTCGAAGCAGCTGCGGCGTCGATTGTGCAGTGATACGGTCAACAGTGCAGTTGAACCATGACGTGTGATCGGGGTGATTGTGTGGGCGCGGCAGATTTGCGGCAGGAGCTCCCTTCCGAGCCGGCGACAGCTGCCGAACTCTAGTCTCTCGTAGACAGACGCTACAACATTTTTGCTCGTACCTCGCAAGTTGTAACCGAACTCTCAACCAGCTCTGTTGGGGGTGACAACGAAACCGCCTAGGTTGATCATGAGCAGTCTTCCTTCGATTCGTCTGACCCGGAGAAGAGACTTCTCCCCCGATTATCAGAATCAAAACTCCCATCGGTGCGGCAAGTGGAGCCGAAACCCGGAGATAGCGGAGCTTAAAAGGCTTCAGACATGCGTAATTTTATAAAGAGTAGGATAGGATAGGAGATAGGATATTACTAGGCGCCGACCTTGACAGATTGGCGACGGGGCAGACTCTTATCAGACGCGCGTGTCCGCCATTCTGCAAGCGCCTGCAGAGCTTGACCACCGCCCCCACCCTCTCTCCACCTCTGACGGTTCAGAATGCCCCCTCGGGTCCTTGTTCTTTGGCTGCAACTCATCGATCGCGTTGGGTCGGGGTCTGGACGGTCGTGGGTGATATCGACCATCCGCAAGTTTGCAACGCACCCGCAAGTATCTGAATTATTCCGATTTATATTCCTCGGAACCATCATCGAAACTGGCCGCCAAGTTTCACAGTGGATCTCTGATTTTGCCCGTGACTGTGCGTCTCTTTATGCACTGTTTCAACCAAATGACTTATACAGATCTCTAAAATTCGGTAGTCTTCGTGGTAAATTCCCGCGCTCAATATTTTCACCGTTGGCCTGATTTTGCACCCCAGGTCAAAGCAGAATTCGCCGAGGGCGACTTCGCGTATGACTGGGTCGTGAATTATCTGGAAAATCATCGCGTATGGAACGAAAGCAGAACATTCAAGGTTGTTGCGCGCAATGCCGCAACCCGCCCCTACCCAACTTCAAATCTCGGAAAGATCGACGGCCACCCGGATCCGTTGTATGAGCCGGCTACCACGCAGAGTCCTTCGTTGTTCCGGTGGAAGGGATATTGGATGTCAATTGTACGTCGCGGGAATGAATCGCATTTATTCTGAGGGTGACTGACCTTTCAAACAGTACAAGAGCTCGGCTGGATGGAGTCATTACGACTCGAGTGGATACGGTGCAGTTTACGGCGGTGGTTTGGTGCTCTCGTTTGTATTTCCCCCAAATGGCATATGGATACCGTGGCTGATTGAACTTTGTGTTGCAGCGTATGGACCCGGAATCGGCATGTTCTAGACCAATTTGTAGCGGAAGCGAGAGAGTTCTACGTGAACTCTGAGGTGCTGCCCCGCAAACAGTTCGATATCAAGACGGAACAGGTCAGTTAAATTTCAATTGTACTCCCCCAGGCACTGACGATAAATCACTAGTCCGAGTCCCTCCTTACGGCCCACTTTACCCAAGGCGACCTTTCGTATGACTGGATGCTCGAGTTCTTCGTGCGTCGCTTTCTGAACTGTGTCACCCTGTCGTGCTTATGTTGCTGCAGCGAGGCTCCAATGCGTTCAAGGACATAATGGACCTTAACGTTACCACGAAACAAAGCGACTTGGGATGGGGAATAGGACCCAAAGATTCCGTCCGATACATGCCTGCTCCTGAGTCAATGCAACGGCTTCTCTTCACCTCGCCCAGAACGGGGAAGAGCACTTGGCTGCAAGGTTGGATTCTCTTGTCGTCAAATCTGTGAAAGGTTACTGAACACCGACGCGCAGTGGTGATGCAATCCGGTGTCCCAAACTGGGACTCATCGAGGGTTGCGGGCGGGTCGATTACAGTCACGTTCGTTCCTGTCTTTCAATCCCGCGTTCGTTATTGCAATATGATATAATATTTAGATTGCACTCATCCGACCGGGAGGTCCTCTCCGACGTCATCAATTCTGCCAAGCACAAATATCTGGAACAAGGAACCTCTCGAGTGTCCGTTCACCTCACTGACAAGGTATGTCTCGGATCTCGTCCGGCATTTTCGCAACAGTGACACGTATTTAGTTCGGCGCCTGGGCGCAATCAGTGACAAAGTCGCGCAGAGCATTCTCCACCCTGGTGTTGCCTGCAGATATTAAAGAAACGATTCTCGCTGACGCCCAAGAATTTCTGGCTAGCGAAAAATGGTACAAGATGGCGGGGATTCCGCATCGACGTGGTGGGTTGTGCATTGCATCGCTCTGTCTTCCTCCTCTAAACATGTTGTGCTTAGGTTACCTCCTTCGTGCGTGCTTTTCTATAGCTCGCAATCTGGTTTAGCTGATTGGGTAAAGATGGGGCGCCAGGGACGGGGAAGAGCTCAACTGTTCATGCTATAGTTTGTTTTACTTTGTTTCGTTCCTCCACAACGAGTTATGCGGACTGAAACGTTCTTGCAGGCCGGAGAGCTAGGACTGGAAGTAAGTCGAACTTTTTCTTCGGATGCCCCCGTACTTACTGGTTTCCTCTGGCAGATCTATTTCATATCATTGGCAAACCCCAGCATCGACGACTATACCCTCGGACGGCTCATCAGCGACACGCCCTCGCGGTGTATTCTGCTCATCGAGTGTGTTTCAGCGTGCTGTCTGAACTATCATCCATCCACTCACACGTTGATTTTATTTGGCAGAGATATCGACTGTGCGTTCCCCTCACGGGAGGAGCCAGACGAGGACGAGGAGGAAAAACCCCAACGGGATCGCAATGGGAATCCCATCCCGCGGATTCAGATGGTGCCGTCCAAATCAGCCGTAACGCTCTCTGGTCTGCTCAATGTCCTGGATTCCGTATCGAGCGAGGAGGGGCGAATTACATTTGCTACGGTTTGCATTACATTTGATGGTGATTGTGAGGAAAACTTATCCTAATTGTTCAGACAAATCATATTGAGAATTTGGATCCGGCCCTTTTACGAGCAGGAAGAATGGATCTTAAGGTACATAAAATTTCTACTTATTCTCCCCGCGCTCGAGCTCATTGGTTCGCTAGATAAAATACAGCCTCGCGACGGCAGTGCAAATCGAAGAAGTCTTCAGGGTCTTCTTCGGCGTAACCGACGACACTGACAGGGCCAGACCTTCTGCCTTCATCCGTCACACCGCAGGCGACATCGAGCGCCTGGCGACAGAGTTTGCAGCCTCCATGCCTCCCGATACGTACTCCATCGCGCAAATCCAAGGGTATCTTTTGAGGAAGAAGCGCGATCCCCTCGGAGCCGCGAAGGACGTTGGGGAATGGCTTGAGGAGCAGGAGGAGGAGCGCCGCGTGGTGGCTGAGGCGAAGCGCCGCTGGCGCGCAGAGCGCGCACGGCAGCGCAGAGCCGAGGCGGAGTACCAGTGGGTTCAGGTGGGTCCCTACCAGCAGATAATGGATATGCCGCCTGTCGAAGGGAAGGTGGTCGAAGCCATTCCACCGAGCGCAGAGGCGGGGACAACCTCGATCAGCGAAGGGAGTCCGCCGGATAAGGGGACTGTGGGACAGAAAGTTGCTACTGCGGGTGAGGAGTAAGTGCTGGCGAGGACTGTCGAGGGGCAAATGAGCAGGAAATTAGGGAAGGCGGCAAGGATTTTAAACAGAAACCGGCGGAGCAAAGTGATTTTGCCGCATGCAGCGGCAATGTCTGCGGCACTCAGCGGCAGTTCAACCTGCGGCACATTTTGAACACCATGTTCAAGAGCCTTCCTGGGCTCAATTAGTACGTAGGCACATACCTAGGGGACATAAAAAGAGTCGTGAGCCAAATTCGAGGTATGCTGATGCCCCCCGACGTCGTTGAGGAAGACTTGAGTTGACTTGCAGCGGCAGTCAGCGGCAGTCTGCGGCAACCAAACAGCGGCAAACATGCAACAGCGGCAGTCTGCGGCACTTGTCAGATTTGGCACTTTGCAGCGGCAGTCGTGCTTGCTGCCTGCGGCACTTTTGCAATTTTCTGCGGCAGTCTGGCTGCGTGACGTGCGGCACCGTGCCAACCAAAGTGCCGCACACCTGCGGCACTTCTGGTAGTTGTCTGCGGAACTCATGCGGCGCTACGAGGCACTCCGAACTGCATTAAGTATATCTTCATCCATCTCCCGGAATCAATCCCCCAGTATCCACCGCTGAACCCATCAAACCACGGTTCAACCATGGTTCAACCTTTCTCATGTTCAACGTCGACGACAGGCTGCTCTCCGTCGATAACTCACGTCGAGTCATCGCCGTCTCTGAAAATCTCAATAACATTCAACCTAAACTGGTTTAACTTTGTCACCGAGCCCTTGGCCATCGAAGCACCTTCCCCCTCGCCGTCTCCCGTCTTCTCCTGCAGTGCAGCAGTTTTTTTTGTGGCCACTGAGGATTTGTGCTTGGACTGACTTTTACGACTGCCCCCCGGGTACCATGGCAAAAGAAAGCTCGGTGTTCTGATTCTTCATCAAGTATTCACAATCTAGTTTTTCAACTGGAAACCTTGGAAATGTCGCACCAGGCAGAGGAGGCTTCACAAGTGCGCGGTTGCGGGTCTTAGAATCCATACAAGCACCTAAATAGGCCCCGGGAAGCTCCACCAAAGGATTGTCCGGAAAAAATCCAAATCTCGGCCTAAAAAATCCAATTTTTTCGGGTTCCTTGGTCTCAAAAATCCAATATCGGACAAGGCTTATCACGTGGGCGCCAATTTTTTTCGCTGCCGCGCCTGCGCCGCGGCGCTCTGTACGCGCACACCGGACACATTAGCCAGCTGAATTCTTTGGGAGGTTTGATATCACCTTGCAAAAATTCCTTCGACACCATGCCTCGTTGCGTCAAAGATGTTCAGCCCAAAATGTGGTGAAAATCCGCAAATTTTGGCTCAAAAATCCAAATTCCGGACAAGGCTTTCGATTTTTTGGCCTCGAAAATCCAATTTTCGGACAAGGAAATCGCGAAATTTGGCTCTCAAAAATCCAAATTTTCGGACAATCCTTTGGTGGAGCTTCCCGGGGCCTACCTAAATTGAGCTGACAGTCCTCGGAAATCGTGAGAGTACCCCCGTACCACTTTTTCTTCCCTTCAATAATCGGTGGTTATTCAATGTATTCTGTGAAACGGTAAAGCACCACTTTTGCGCTGCCCGTGTCGCTGCGGCACTTTTTTTTTTTTGGTGTCCAGTTGAGATGTGTATGTAAGGTAATTATAGCAAGTGTCTCCCACACGCTGTAACGGAAGGAGACCTCTCACTCTTCATCAAATTATTCACAATCTACCTCGGAGACGTCGCACTAAGAGCACGAGTCTTCGTAAGTGTGTAGTGCCGGTCTCAGGTCCGACACAAGCCCCCAAAATCCAACGGGCGATACCCGGGAGCACCGTTGGCTGTGTACCCCGTCACGCTGCCTATCGGCAGTTCGGCAGTTTCAACTGGGTTTCAACGCCGGGGCGTACTACGGTTCAACCAAGGCACAGTTCGAAACCTTGAAGGCTGAGGTTCAGGTCTACAACAAGTTAAATCCTGCAAGGATAGAGCACGATTATATGTATACAAGTATCATATGACGTGCAGTTTCCAGACGAAAGAATTATTTCGTGTGTTGAACAGGGGTGAGTCAAATATTTATTACTGATGTTGACACATTCAAGACACATTCCACTGATTTTTTTTACTTGACGCAAGGCACGGGCAGCTACCCCCGCATCCAGGAGCGGTTCTCTGGTGGTAATGCCGGCAATGGTGAACAATCCCTGTAAGAGGCTGCGGCAACAGCTGGCGTGACACTGCGGCAGTGTGACGGACAGCGGCAGTCACCAGCGGCAATGTTGACAGCGGCAGCGGCACGTCTCCAAGCTTACGCAGGCTGGCAGGTAAACCCATTATTTATTGTGCCAGTACTGACATCGTACCACCAAAAAAAAAAAAAAAAAAAAAAAAAAAATCTCGCAGCGGCAATTTGCAGCAGTTGAAACGGCAAAGCGGCACTTTCGCCCTGCCCCGCCGGGAGGGAGTCGAACCCAGCCCTTGCCCACCAACCGACGCATGTGTGCACCTCGCAACATCGACGCTGTCCTATACCGTCATTTATGCTTGCTTAATTACTTGTTTCCAATGAAGGCATCCATCGCCAATTTCTTTTTTTGCAGTAGGTTCGAGGTGGTTGGTTATGGTCTTTGTCGGGGTTGGGTATCTCAGCCAACGGCCAAGTGCAAACTACCACTCTTATTTGTCGCTTATTATAAGAAGGAACATGTAGCATATAAGGGCTCCGTGGTCATTGGGCTCTCGGGCAGTTGACAACGAAGGGTAGCTCGCGGAAATGCGGGGGTCTTGGCCGAGTTGTTCGTGAACCATAGATGCTTTCCTATGTATGTATTGCACTCGAGTTCTCGAAGGGCGACCTAGTGGAGAGGTCGGATCTCCGACAATTAGGATACCAAAACAAAACTGTCCCCAAGACTTTCAATGCGTCGAGCGGGAGTCGAGCCCAGCCCTTGCCGATCAACCGACACGTGTGTACATCTCATACCATCGACGCTGTCCTTTACAAGTACTTATCTCCGAAGAAGATGTCGTTGAGGCCGGTCTTTGGTGGAATTGGTCGTGGGCATCTCGGGCATCTCGGGTCACTGTAAGCTGCCAACTGCCACTCTTATATCCCGTTACAACTTAAGTAGAGCAGGTGTTTTAAATAACTGACGAGTGTACATGTGGAGGATACATGGAGTAGTGGGCGAGGGTAATGATCGACTGTTTCTTCACGCATTCCGTAGCACACCGGGACAAGCGGAAGAGGGGTTGGCGGATTCAATCTCGCGGACCATCAGGTTGGTGGTCGTATTTATTGTTATAGAAAAAAAACACCTATGTACACGTGGATGCGTCGGGGGGGGAGTCGAACCCCGCCCTGGCCATTCAACTGATCTCAAACGAGAGATTCGGGTCATCAGCACCAGAGACGCTTTCATCTATGTATGTATTCTTTCCTTGCTTGCTTATCTACGGCTGAATGCAAGTGGGTTAACTTTTTTTGACGGCGAGTGGTGTCGATTGATTTTGATTTTGCGGTGGGGAGGTAGTGAGTTTAAATGGGGAAGGCAGAGAACAAGAAGAAGAAGAAAAGAAAACGACGTCGAAATTTGGAATGTGCGAACCGAGGCTAACCAACCAGCCAACCACACGTGTGCACGCATCACTATCGATACTTGCTTGCTACATACTGTACTAATTCCGGTGAGCGCGCCCGAGGTTCACGTGTGGTTGCTAAAAAAAAAGACACTTGTATTCAACACGCGGAGGATGCGTCGGGAGAGTGAATCGAACCCCGCCCTGGCCAGCATGATTCAACTGATGTCAAACCAGAGATTCAGGTGCACCGCGCACCATAGACGGTTTGGTATGTACCGTATTCTGTCCTTACTCTTAGCGGTCATGCAAGTGGGGGGTTAATTTTTTGTGTGCGAGCGGTGTGGATTTTTGCAGAATTGTCGATGGGGTTCCGGGCGATTATATCTGGTGGAGAGGTCGGATTGCCCACAATTAGGTACCCCCCCAAAAAAACAGGAATATGAAGAAGTCTAATGCGTCGGGAGGGAGTCGAACCCCGGCCCTGGCCGACCAACCTACGTATGCGTGCACCTCACACCATCGACGCTTGCCTGATATACTGCCCTTTATATACCCACTCACAATGACTCCCCTGTGTTTTGAGGTTTCCTGCTGGGTTCATGTTGCCAGGATTGACCCGCTCGGGCATTTCGGGCTAACTGCCAACTGCTCTTGCTTATTTGTCGCTCGTCATGAGGAGCACACATTCACAGGTATTTTACGGAGTTATTGATCAGGGCGATCTGGTGGAGAGGCCGGATCGCCGACAATTACATGTAGAATACAAAAAACCACAAAAAAGCATCCAGTATGGAGATGCGTCGGGAGGGAGTCGAACCCTGGCCAACCAACCAATGTGTGTGTGTGCGTGCGCCTCACACCATCGACGCTTTCCTGATATAATACTGCCTTCGCCTCTTGTGTCTTAGTTGTTCTTAATTCCAATGAAGGCAGCCATAACCATTTTAATTTTTAGGAGGTAGGTAGGTTCATGTTGCCAGGGTTGATTATGATCAGCTCGGGCATCTCGGCCAACCACCACTCTTATTTGTCGCTCGTTATGAGAAGAACAAATTTACAGGTATGGGAGGGAGGGAGGTCATTTTGTTGTCGGCGTTGACAACGAAGGGTAGGGCATGAATGCCAGGGGTCTTGCTTGCTTGGATGGGAAAAAAATGTCGAAAGAAGCAATGCGTCGGGAGGGAGTCGAACCCCCCAGAACGTTTTTTTTCAACCAACCACGTTGTATCGCGCCAATCGCTAAATGTTTCACACCCCAGAAGCGAGGATCACCGGCGTCGCAAAGCAAGAAACGGTGTGGAGGGCTTGGGCTTCAGATTTTTCAGGCTAAGGAAGGTGAGCTTCCTTTGAGTCCAGAGACCGGAATCCGAGTCTGGCGCAAAGAAGATGCACTGGCACTTGGCCGTGAAAAAGACATGGAAAGCCAGTTCGGAGTGTGGTTGAAAACGTCGTGAGCAGGCAGGTATGCGAGAGTGTTAAAATAATGGTAAGTGCCATGAAAAATCATAAGCCTGCACAACTTTCGCTCAAGTCCGGCCCTGGGTTGGAGGTTGAGCGGGCTTCGAGAATCTCAAGTCCAGGTCCATTCAGGCAGGGCCAAGCCGGGCCCCTACTTACTCCCGGAATAATGAGTCGGCGCCCGCCGCCCACCGCGATTGTTGCGGCACAATAGCCGAAATGGAGCCCAGAACTACCCAGAAAGAACCGGCGTTTAGCACGGATTGTGTGCCTAGCATTGCATTATCCGGGGTCGACGGAGGCATGTCGCCGAAAGCACTGTGCGAAAAAGCACCCCAAACCGTCAGCAGAAACCGTCAGATGGGAATCACAACGCCGGTGAGTTGCACGAATGCCGTCCGTTCGGTTCGTTCAGGATCGCTTCCCTCCTTCCCTTTACTTCCTTCCACTGCGCCTAAAACACTTCAGCATACTCCTCACCAAGATCGCAAAGAGCGTTATTTCCACAAGTTTCCAAAGAATGGCGCGCCAAGCCGAACGCGAACGCAGATCTCGGGACGGCTGGGCATCACGTGGGTCGGTACCAATGTCCGGGTTCCTGCCATCGCCAAATTTATTGCTGCCGTTTGCCGTTTGCCGCGGCTCTTCCTCCCCGCCCACGCCCACGCCCACGCCCCCTTCTTTCACTCCCTCCCTCACTTCTTTCTTCGCCTAGTAGATTCAAGTATTTGAATTCAAGCAGCATTGGAAGGATGTCGCACGCCGGCCCCTACACCGACTCGGCCGGCGGGAACAGACACCTCGCGCCCTCCCCCGGGCCTAGTGAGGCGCCTCGCCCAACAACTCCACCGCGCTGCTCGGCGGGGGTGTGTCCGTTGCAAGGCCGAGGACAACGCCTACGTATACCAGTCTGATTCCACGAACACAAACAGCAAAAAGAGGAAGAACGGCAAAAACATCGCACTCGCGGCGCTCGGCCCTCGCGATAGTGATCCTCGCGGTCGTCCTGCCCGTGTACTTCCTCGTCGTCAAGCCCCACCGACATTCCCCCGCGCTTTCCTCCGGCGGCACAAATTCCAATGGTGGCGATGGTGGCGGCAACAGTGGCGGTGGCGCAGAGGGAAGCAGCACGTTGGCGACAACAGGCGCCGACGGGAGCACGGTGACGACCGCCAACGGCACGACGTTCGTGTATCGGAATGCGTTTGGGGGTATCGGATCGCCGACCCGTCCAACTCCTCGGCGGCGCGCGCCCCAACAGCTGGACGCCCGCGCTCAACGAGACGTGGACGTGGGGTGTGGATCGCGTGAATGGTGTTAATCTGGGGGGTGCGTGTGTGCGCGTTTATTTTTTCTTCTTGCTTTTGGTTTTTGGTTTGTTCGACGGCCTGCGTGCGGGGGTTGGTGGGATGCGCGCACGCGCGGCGTTCGTTTGGCGTTGGCCGTTCGGTGTTCCTATGGCCTTAGGGGCTTTTAAAAAAAAACGGTGTGTCCCTCCCCTCCCCTCCCCTCCCTTGCCTTTCCTGCCTCCCTCCCTTTCCTTGTCTGCTTCTGGCGTGTTTCACGGCGTCTACCGTTGCGCGTGTATTGCGCCGCGCTATGCTATTCCCTCCTATCCCTTCTTCCCTCCCCCTCCCCTCCTCCCTCCCTCTCACTAACCCGCATCTGCGGCTGGTTCGTCCTCGAGCCCTTCATAACCCCCGCCCTATTCCAGGCCTACCCCTCCGCCGTCGACGAGTGGTACCTCTCTACCCTCATGCGCGCCGTGGGCGATACCACCTTGCAGACGACGATGGAGGGGCATTATGATGGGTTGATTCTGCTTGACTTGGGCTTGAGTGGTTGTTTTTTGGTTGGCGTTTGGGCGGTTTTGAATGGTTGGGAGTGAGTTGAGGGGAGTGCGATTCGGGGTTGGAGTGGGTTGGGCGGGTTGGTTTCCCTGCTCCGCCCGAGGTGCCTGTGGGTCTTTTGGCAGTGGTGTGGGTGGAGTAGTTTTGCGTTTTGGGGATTTGGTTGGAGCGGAGCGGGTTTTGGGGGGGAGTGGAGTGGGAGGCGTTGGTGCGGGTTTGGAGTGGGTTCGGGGAGGCGTTTTTGGAGTGGAGTGGGTTGCCCCGGGTCCGGGTCCGGGTGGATTCCACCTTCTGTCCAACCCGGGGGTGTGTTTCGCCGAGGTGATGTGTCGACGCGTCGGCTTCGGCTGTGCGTTATACCTCCCCCCGTTATACCTCCCCGCGTCGCCGTCAACGCTGCACCTGTGCTTCGGCTATTGGTTTGCTGCCGACCCACTTGGTGCTATTATCCGCCGAGCACGTGTTTTGTTTTTCGGCGGATGGGTTTTCGGCTCACCTCCGTCCGGCGGCTATTTCTTTCTCTTGGCGCCGCTTATGATTCGATTACTGAGTACTAAACGCACGCACAGACCGAACAAGACATCGCGCAAATAGTAGGGGCGGGGCTTAATTGGATACGCGGGACGATTCCGTTTGGGGCTGTTAGGTGTGTTTTTCCTCCTTCCGGTCTTGCCTTCCTTTTACCTTCCCTTGTTTGGGGCGTTTCTTTCTTTTTGGCGAGGCGGGGCGGGGGCGCTGTCCTCGAGGGCTTCAGTGTGCTCGACGTCGAACGATTTTTGGGCTTCCTTTGTTTTTTTGGGGGGCCTTGTGCATGCCCCCGTATATTCAGGCGGGGGCATTCTTTGTGGGGAAGCGGAAGCACGAAGGGCTGACTGACTGGGAATGTGCGCGTTCGGAAGTGGGAGGCTCAGGACAGGACGAGAGCCTTCGTGCTTCGCTCGAGTGCTTGGTGTTGGGCCAGGAGATCGAGCAGGTCGTGGTGCTTCGCGTAGATCCTCACTTCGGTTTCGTGCTGGGGCTTCGGTTTCGGCTTCGTGCTGGGGCTTCGACTTCACTCGAGCGGATCGTGCTGGGACGAGGTCGAGTAAATCGTTGTGCTTCGGCTTCGCTTTCGTGCTGGGCTTCGACTTCTTGCTGGGGCTTCGAGGCTTGGAACCGGGAGCACGCTGAAGGCCCTGTGCTTTGATGCCGTTGGGCTTCGTGTTGAGGCTTCGCTCGAGTGCTGGTTCTGGCGTGCTTTAACTTCGGCTTGGGTCGAGGAGATGATGCTTCGGCTTGGGACGAGCAGATCCTGCTTCGTGTTTCGTGTCGAGTGGATCGGCTTCAGCGCGGTCGAGCAGATCGCGTGGATCGTTGGGACGAGCAGATGGTTGCTTTGGCTTTGTGTCGCCCGAACGAGCAGTAGCTGGTGACTGGGATTTGAGCTGGGAACAGGCTGCCATTATCCGCGTTGGTGACAGATAACATCCCTGCATAAATGGGCGCATGAAACAGTGTGGCCCGCGCCTGCGACGGAGTGAGAAGGTGATTCCTCCGAAATGTAAACCCGGATGCCACGAGCGAAAACAGGGAGAAGGAGTAGGAAGGGTGGAGAGGACCATTGTTAAAGGTGTGGTTGCGAGGTGCAGTCCCTTTATACGTATTCGCGACCGAGGTGGGGCTTCCAAACCGCTGATTGGGATCCGAAAGTGAACACCCATCGTGGTACCAGAGCGGCGCCGCGATAACCCTAAGGGCTCAAAAGATTTCGTTTCATCAAGTCATGAAACCGAGTTTAATACCGTAGGCCCTCCTGGATCACGGGAGGGTTCCGGGGAGGTGGTATCTCCCTCTCGCATGTGCTTGCTGGCAGCGAGTTCAGAAGGCGAAACCAGCAGGAGCCAGGGTACCCGGGGGCCTATCCCTGGCTACCACAAATGTGGCCCCTTCTGTGACGGCTCTGCAGCTCTGGCTGTTGCAGAACAATGCGAAGAGCGGCAGGTTGATTCCTCCCCCAGTAATTCGGTTCCGACTGGACCTTTCCCCCATGTGAGTGGGGTATTTCTCCGGCCGGAGACTCCCGAATCTCCCAATATTGGTGGGGATATCGGCCATCAATGGTCTGATGTACATATGGGTAATGTTGAGGTGGAGAACGGTCCGTGCGATAACAACAATAACATGCAAGCGAATATAAACACCACGGACACTGACATATGTGCATCAGAGCTTTCACTACCAAATAATTCGCAACCAGACACAGATATTAATGCGACCGATGAACCCCAAATTCCTATGTGGGTAAACGAGAACATAAACATTCGGAAGAAATCTAAACCACCCAAAGTATTAAAGACGGGTAAATTTACGCGATCTAATGTAACAATTGGTTCACTGAACATTGCGGGTCGAGAGAGTAACCTGTCAATGCATAACCGTAACCACAAGTTCAAATTCCTTAAGGAGACAATTGATGTAAACAAATTGGGAGTCCTCGGAATACAAGAAACCCATCTCGACGCTGACTCGGCGAACCAGTTCAACAATGTATTCGGACGGTGGTTTAAACTATACCACTCGAGCCACCCAGACAAACCATGCTCCACAGCTGGAGTGGCCTTCGTCCTCAATAAGAGGTTTCTAGACACTGACAATATTAGAGAGTATGAACTCATCCCGGGACGCGCTTTCATGATCGTCGTGCCCTGGCACAAAGGGACATCACTTAACATATTAAATATTTACGCACCCAACCGTCCCGAGGAGCGCGAAGAGATGTGGAAGGAATTACGGAAAAAATGGGCTGAAGATCCCAGCCTCCCCTTTCCAACAATTGTGCTAGGTGATTGGAATTTTGTCGAGGACCCACTCGACAGGAACTCTGGGACAACCGAGACTGTGCCTGAAAGTTTTGAGATATTAAAAGACCTGTTACGCCTGCAGGATGGCTGGCGTACTACATTCCCTGATGCCAGGGAATACACATGTTGGACACAGAGAACTGACAAACAAACGGGAGAAGTGAATAACTCATACTCTAGAATCGATCGACTTGAAGTCGATCGGAAACAGTTCAAAAACTTCCGTGGCTGGGAAATAAAACACTGTCCTGTAAAAAGCGATCATAGACTGATTCTTGTCCAGCTGACATGTGCCGCGGATGAAAGACCTGGAGCGGGGCGATGGAGTCTCCCACTTTATCTCCTAAACACCCCAAAATTTATGAAACATGTTCAGTTACTGGCGGCCCAACTCGAAAACGACGATGGAACCTTTGACCTCGATCCACAACGAGATCCAACCAATAATATTCAAACAGCCTGGGAAAAATTCAAGGCAGATGTAGCGACATTTGGCCGACATTGTTCCCGATTCGTTAAAGACGATGGCACCCGTGAAGTAAGAGCCTGGCAAACCCAACTGAATTTAGTGATTCACGACACCGAGATCCCTCATGAGGACAAACCAGTGGCCATTATGCTCCTGGAGACCAAAATTAAGGACAAGCTCGCAGAGATCTCCGAGCGAAAGAAAGCTGTCTCAGAAGCACGCTACGATGTGGAAGGGGAGACCCTACGAACCCCGTACTGGACACGATCAAACAAGGGTTATCACTCCAGGGAATTAATCAGGGAGTTCAAAGTTGAACCCAACGCAAATCACCTTCCTCCGAAATATGAAACTCGGCCAAAGAAAATGGCACAAATGGCCCGAGACTACCACGAGAAAGTACAACACCATGATGTCCCGGACGAGTACGCCAGGATGATGGCCACAACGATAACACTGGAACAATGTAAGGTACACCTATCAAAAGAACAATATCAAGATATGGATCAAGAAATGGAGAGCCACGATGTTGAGTGCGCTCTGAAACTCTCGGCCAACAATAAATCTCCAGGCTTGGATGGCCTTCCCTACGAATTCTACAAGATTCTAGATAATTTGTTCAACGAGAATAAAGAGAACTTCGACGTATTGAAATTTCTGTCAAGACTATACATTGATATTGAGAGATACGGTGTTGCCGCGGGCTCAAATTTCCACATGGGCTGGATGTGCCCGGTATTTAAGAAGGGGGATAAATCCCTTACATCCAACTATAGGCCAATAACCCTTCTGAACTGTGACTATAAACTGATGACAAAAACTTATTCATTACGACTGATGAAGGTTGCCCCGTCGCTGGTCCATCCGGACCAGGCGGGATTCATGAAAGGAAGAAAAATTGAAGATCAAGTTAAACTCGCAAAATTCCTCTTGAATTACGCAGAAGCAGCAGAGGAGAATGGGGTGATAGTAGCCCTCGACCAGGAGAAAGCCTACGACCGAATTAACCACGACTATCTACTCAGTGTACTGGAACACATGGGCTTCCCTCCAAAGTTTTACAACACCATTAAGAGTTTGTACACAACCGCCGAAACGGTAGTAGTTGTAAATGGAGAAACAAGTGAACCATTTGTGGTAACCAGGGGGGTCCGGCAGGGAGACCCGCTATCATGTCTATTGTTCAACCTGGCAATTGAGCCATTAGCTTGTCTTATCAGGAATTCAGGCTTAAAGGGGGTGAAAATTCCTGGTACAGATGAAAATCTCGTTATCTCACTCTTTGCAGATGATACATCTGTATACCTCTCATCCGAGGATTCACTGGAAGAACTCTGGGATATCTTGCAGCTCTGGTGTACCGCGTCCACCGCGAAATTTAACGAACATAAAACTGTACTCATACCATTTGGCACTGGACAGTATCGAAAGAAGTTACTACGAGAGAGACGATTGAACAGCGGCACCAAAATTGGCGCAATCGAACCCCATATCAGAATTACACCTGACGGACAAAGCTGCCGCCTTTTGGGGGCTTGGATCGGGAACTGTATATCCTATATTACACCCTGGCCAGCGGTACTTGAAAAAATTACAAGTGATCTTGAACGGTGGAAAGTAACAACCCCAGGCCTTGAAGGGAAGCGCCATGTGATTGGCATGGTCATTGGTGGTAGGACACAATATTTGACTCGTGTTCAGGGGATGCCAAAAGGAATTGAACGAACCCTTACGCGGATGCAACATGTATTTACGTGGGATGGGAAGCCGGCTCGAGTCGGACACGATACTATGATACGCGACATTGAGGATGGCGGAAAGCAAATCCTAGATATAGTCGCACGAAATGAAGCCATAGATCTATGGAACCTGCAGTTATATCTGATTGAAGGTGAAGCACGAGCACGCTGGTGTTATTTCCTCGATTATATCCTGAGGCATTTCCTCGAAAACAGCTACCTCAATATTCGCCCTGGCCAAATTTTTAATGTTTTTTTTGCAAGACATACACATCCCGATCTCAGATCGAACACCACTGCCAGCTGACATCAAGTCCATGATTCTTACTGCCCGCAAATACAACTTGAAGTTCACCGGACTCTCTATAAGTAAAGAAATTGCTTTGGCAATACCGATGTGGAAACACCCCGCTACGGACAAGGTTCAATACCAGCGCGCCTGCCGGCGAAAGGCCGCAACTTGCCTTCGTTTAAACCACGGAGCCACTACTGTGAACGACGTGCTTCTCATTGCTACACGCCGAACCTTGGTTGCACGAAAACCACACCAAGTAAACCCGTCCGGAATTGGACGGAAGAATTGTGGCTGTCAGTTATGCCACCGGGATCGAGTCGAGCTTGACTGCGAACACCCTGGAGAATGCATTGAGGTCGCGAAAATATTAATAGACAGCATCTATCCCAAATGGAATCCGAAAGCACCTATCCTTGATCTCTGCGATGAGTTGGTGCTAACGGCCGAGGAGCTTGAATTAAATAGAACCCAAATTGAAGCAGATGATATAACCTCAACCTTCGACCCTGACTTCCGCCTTGCCAGCATCGAGGAAGGCTTCAGGATTTTTGCAACCGAAGAATCATTGAACCAGATAGGTTCAAGGAGATACAAGGTACCTGGGCATGAACCTGAGCTGATAACGGTGTTCCTCCATCCGGAAATAATTCGGGCTGGTGAATTTGAGCCACAGATCTTACTTAGCATCACACTCCAGAGTGAAGGAGACGAACTCAACCAGAAAATGGTGGTCACATTTGATCGACCGGAAATTCCATTGAACTTCAAATCCGCGTTATTGGCTGGAGTCCTACACATTTTAATGGTCTCGCCAAATAATACCCCGCTGCTCATCTGCTCCTCATCGGATGTACTACAGCGTGTACTTGTCAAGGATAGGCTGAACTACGAGAATGACATCCTAGACCCAACATTCAAACTCACCAGGGCAGTAATCGCGGGACTAAACGAGAGGTTGGCCCGGATCAGGTTCAAAAAAGTCAAAGTGAATCCCGCAAAGATTGAAATGATGATAGATCCACAAGCTATTGAAATCGATACTCAGATTGATGTTATGTTTGAACTACCAGGTATCCGTCTAATGAGTGGGTCACAGAGACTTTTCACTCAAGCTATCAAGGCAATGAGGCCAAAGCCACATCGGAAATCTACCTTCGTCAACTTAGACCGCACGCGATGTGCAATCGAGAGCATCTCGGGCTATACACCTACCGATGCTACGATTTGGAACTCAATTCGGTCCACAACCATACAGCGTCTCACACGTGAGTTTTTATGGAAATGTATGCACAACACATTCCGAGTCGGTGAATTCTGGGAACACATTGATATAATGAAAATGTATGGCCACTGCCACTTCTGCGATGTCCCAGAGACATTGGAACATATTGCATTGGAGTGTGAGGCACATGGTCAACGGATAATCTGGGACCTCACACGTGAGCTATGGCTGAAGAAATATGATCACTGGCCAAACCTGTCTTGGGGATTAATTTTGGGGTGCAACCTCGTAAATTTTAAATGTAATGACCATGTTGTCCACGAAAAAGGACGATTGTTTGCCATCCTTGTGTCACTGGCATGGCATTTGATATGGAATTTGCGAGTAAATCGTGTTATTACCAACCCAGAAATGAATCTGAACAAAGACAATGTTCACAACCGATGGTTGAAAATGGTGAATGCTGCCCTGACAAAGGATCGGATATTGACTGACGAAACTCGTTTCGGACCACTATCATTCAAAAAACAATTAGTCTTAGACACATGGAGTGGTCTCTTGATGGATGAAGACTCATTGCCAGATGACTGGATTCATGAAAAGGGGGTTTTAGTGGGTATACGACCCAAGAAAAATACAATTGGAATAGGATAAGCTGAAACGGTCGGAGTCCCACACTGGTATTAATATGTGCATAATGGCATTTCCTCCTGGACACCTCAGCTCGGCATCTGGCATCAAAACCACAAGCGGATGACTTTGAATGCTTCTGCAGACGAAGATAAATCATTATCCCAAACGCTCCAAAAAAAAAAAAAAAAAAAAAGTCCCGTAGTCAGTATCACAGGCGCTGTGCAACAATTCCCACGGTTGCAAATCTCGCATTTTGATGTTGGGTTTATTCCCTTCTGAAAAGACACAGGACCAAAGAATCCCCAGACCATAATGGCCACGGTTAAACCACTGTGTGTGTTTCTCCCACAATTTCAGCATCTCTGGTAGAAGAACCAACACCAGTTTAAGGAGGCTCCAAATGGATGTATGTTGCGGGCGGATTTCGCGCCATCGATTACCGGTAAACGAAGGGATCGAGAGTAAATCAACTCACAAAGGGATGTATGCGAGTAAACGGCCATGGGAGCGATGTAAGTTTGGTCGAAGATTCAGTAGTGCAATCTGTCAAGTAAGTGACACCAGCTTCAGGAGGTTTTTCGGGACCAATCGACGGAGAAATGGTGGGCTGTATCAATCTCGGTGCGAATCCCGTTCTGAATTCGCTTCGAATCTCGCAGTGCCAGGGATAAGCCTCCCGGGACGAGATAGATTGTGGTCTAAAGTACAAGTAGTTACTGAGAGCACGGATGACCCGCGCCGATTCAGATAGATGATTTCATCGAGTCCTGTCGCATTCGTGCCGAACGGCCGGCGTCGAGGCCGATTCCCACGGTTCAAGTTTGGACTAAAGTGCCGGCTGAAAAAGCGACTACCGGTGGAAAATAGCTCTCGACACTTTAACTCGCGCATTTGTTGGAATGAACAAGCCGCCATTACCGATGGGATTTGGGATCCGCCCGGTTGACTTTACTCACTGGCAGCGTTCAGTTACTCAACCCGATGGATGGGCTCTCAAGTTGAAGAAAGTTCCAGTATATAGATTGTAGAGTATAAAAGCCTCTTGTAATTTGCCTAATAGAACAACTTCCTTTTCTCTGGAGTCTCTGGATTGAGATCAGAGATACTCTTACAGCCTTTGACCTGGTGCGAGGGTCGGAGATCCGTTGATACGTCCAAACACTCGAATCAGCAGTCATGAAAACAGTGCAAGACCGCCTCGTACAGATTCTCCTACTCCCGGCCACCCGAGCGAGTACAACGGCATGCCAGGGATCACAGACATTTCATGTTAATTCCAAGAAAGAAAGAAGATGAGAACTAATGTACGCAGGGATGTTGATGCTTGACGAACACAATTGACTTCCCCTCAACACACCCGATACGACAGGGAATCGGTACGAGGACAACAATAAACCGTATGATTGCCGGTGCCTGCCGCGGGACTGCGAAAAACAACTTTCAAGACATCGCTAGATTAGGGACCTTACGCTATTAGGATGAACGGCTAGATTCTTCTCACCAGATTTCTCAAATGACTGATTGGTTGAACTCGTGGCTGTTCCAGTGTTCAATGTTCGCATGTTTAGAGTATGTTGAACAAAACCATGTGCATTCAAGAGAATAATTATAAATATACTTGGGAGCAGGTCTAAGTGCAGAGTGTAGCGAAAACAGGAGGATATGAAATCCCAGTTCAGATTAATGTATTACTCGGTTAAACGGAAGTCGGACAGCGGACCCATCTTCAACCTCCCCTGCAGTAACATGGCCCAGGCGGGCAACCACACTTCCTACATAAATCTTGATCAGTAGTCAAGAAATTTCGACGGTATAATAAGCACATACTGCGACCGGGTAGGAGGCGGTGGGCGAAAGCTCAACAACCGAGGGTCATACTGCGGTTCAAGTTGGTATGCATATGCGGGCAAAGTGTGCTGCTGAGCTGGTATTGGGGTGTTATACTGCGCGAAGGGTGGTGCGGGTTGATATTGGGCAGTGGGATATTCAGCAGGGGGAGTATAATATGTTCCCGCGACTCGGGGTGGAGGAGTGGTTATCGGTGGGTAAAATGCATCGAATCTTGGATTCGTGTTCAGGGGAGCGGCTTCGAAGCGAGATGCCAGTGGATGATGTTGAAAGCCAGCCGCATATGTAGTACTCTGGCTACCAGACCTGGGACCCGGAAGAGCTGGAGGGGCTGGAGGTGCACGAGGGCTTCTGTCAAACACGGGCGGTGGTGAAATGGAACTGGTGGGGGTAGCAGATTCCTCCCCGCCGTCCGACACCGGTACATATTCACACCGCAGGTTTCTCCGCGCGCATCTCTCGCAGGGCTTGTTTTCATACGGGTCTGAAATGCACTAGGAGAAAAAAGTTAGAACGACAATTAGCGAACGGTAACGGTCAATTCGTGCCTTGCATTTTCTAGCCCTGCAGGCCGTACACGCGATATAAGCTCTGGTGTGTTTTGGACGCACTGCTTGCGGCATCGATGTGGTTTGGGAAACATAGAGTAGCTAGTGGTCTTTTAAGGGGCCCGGTCATGAATTATTTTGAGCGAAGGTCCTTATTCCTCATTTAGGACGGTGCATCATTCTGTGGCTGCCGGTGAGGCTATCAATCTACTGGCAGGAACCAATCGACAGGTCTCTCGTTACGGAAAAGGCAATCGCCGAACCTGCTGTTCTGTTCCCGACGGTTCTGCCCGAGACACTCGTCCCACCGGTTCTGCTCGGGGACGACTGAGACACCTAACGAACGCGGGGGTGGCCTGAAATAATGTTAGTATGATGGCATGCTAGCGCCGTTGAAACGAAGTCCCGCCGACGAAATATGAAGCATATAAAACAATAAATTGGCGCGGCAGCGGAAATAGAAGAACCCTAGTAGCCGAGTTGACCCGGAGAGTAAAAATCGGAAGGCTAGCTGAAACATTGCGGTCGATGTTGCCGCGACTCCCGACTCCGAGGCTCCGAGTCGACTCTGCAAGTTGACTTAAGTCGAGTCAGGGATGTGACTCTGTGCGACTCATAAGTCGAACTAAGTTGAACCACGTCGACTTGCCCCGACTTCGAGTGATTCACAGCCGGTCTCAAAATTCAATTAGGTACCTTTCGTCGGCCACAGCTCAGAGAAGTCGAGGGAACGGAAAATCACATGGAATGCCATTTCTCCTGCGACTCGTCGCGTGGGTTACAAGTTACGAGGTACGAGCAAAATTCTGTAGTTTCTGTCTACAAGAAACTAGGTTATGAACGGCTTCGGTGGCGATTAACACACCTCAAAAATATTTGACCGGGATTGGGAAGAGAGGTATAGAATACTCTAAAACTCAGTACACGAAGTGCAACACCCTTAACTTGACAAAATGCGGTGTTGAAATCAAAAGATCAAATACTACGGGTCCATACTAAGATCGAGGGCGGCAGTGCTGGGCCGAGGCCATCAAGACTCGCCGCTCGGCCGAACACGACCGAGCCTCTGCGCACAGTGATTCCGAGTTGACATTTTTTATACTTAACTTGGGATGAGTCTTCGGTTCCTGCCGTCTGTTCAGAAGTAATGATGGTCAATGTGGTAACTTGTGGTTCCTCGAGGCCACATACACTTCAAGTTCGTCCTTCACGGAACAGGAGCATCGAAATCTGACGGGTGATGCTAACGAACGTCCAACCCAACTTCCTAGGGACCCCGGCGCAGTGGGAAGAGACCTCGCCTAATAAAAAGGTTTGACACTCTGATCCGGTCATTTAGAAGTAGGTCCATCCTTGGTCTATTTACAGTTCTGACTCCGTCGCTCGGCCCTGAGGGGCTCGTTGGGAAATCTTTGGATGTGACTTGTAGAAGTTTGAACATTGCAATCAATTTGCATTCGAATTAGCATTTACCCCTCGTGTCCACGACCTAGACATATGATTTCGTGTGCACATGCACCGCAAACAAAGTGCGCAGAAGAAGAAAATAGTCCGCTTCATTTTCTTTGTGCACTCCGTCTGCATTGCATGCACACCAGATGTGCATTTAAGGCACATAAAAGTTATACACCTGGGTCTTTGCCCCGATGCGCGGCAAGGGTGGTCTTATCTCGCATCGGAGCCCTTATAAGTCCCCGCCGGTGAGCCCAAAATATTGTAAGATAGGCGCGCAGACAAAGAGACTGTTTTCCGTCATCATAGGTGCGAAGCTCAGATTACAACCATCCGAAAGGTTCGGCGACATCAACTCGACAGAAAGCCGTTGAATATACTGCAAAGGCAATTGAGTTCAAGTTCACCACCTACAGTCGGATGCAATGAGTCATACTAGCTTTTTTATTGGTTGATCTGTTACTTTATGTTCAACAATATTCATTTCTAGGGTGCCAATTTGAACACTGAAAATATATTGCGAAAGTGGCAGTTGCTTTGGAAGCTGATTCCTTGTTCGGGGGAGCAGAAGTAGTGATGCCTGCTAAGTATACGGTCGGAGGCTCATTATGCCGAGTGCGGGTACCGAACTCTCGTGACTTGCTCGTTGTGTGCAGTCATCCCACAAGCTTTAGTCAGACTTCTGGAATGATCCTTTACCGTTTGTGTCGAGCCCGTTATAATACCGAGACTACAGGCTATTGTTCTCGCCGAAAATCATGTTCTCTGCCCCCCTCCTTGACGATCTAATGTATGCTCCCGGGCCCATTCAACCCCCAACAACTCTGGATGATGGCACCTGGATTTTGACTTCGACTTATGGGCAAAATCTTGGGAGCTCTGTGCTTGACACCGGGAGAATGCACCAGAAGTCCCACCGTGGTGAGGTCGTTTGGCCGTCCCACCTGGTAACGGCTCTCATTGAAGGTTCAACAAACTTCCGGTGAAGATTTTGTGTGCTGATGTTCGCACCAGGGCTACAGCATTACCGACCGCCAGTGTGTCGACAGACTGTACTCCTTCGTCAGTATCCCGGGCGGAACAGGTTTATCTCTCGTTACATCCTCAGCAAGACAGGCGAGTACAGAACAATGAAACAAGTTGGAAGCCGGGTGCAGCAGCTCCGAGAATTATCACCTAGTCCGGAGTGTACGTGAAAGCTCAGAGATTTGCTTGCCTATAATATTGATTGTCGAACCAGTGCACAAGCTGCTCTTCCCTACCCCGTCTCCAGGCGTCGAGAGCCAATGGACCACGCGTGATACACCGAGAAACGAGACGTCTCACCCTACGGTGTTCATTACAATCATGTCCGAGGCGGAGGGCCTAGGTGGTCCACACCAGATTCCCGAACAAACCCTCGATGCGGACGAGAGTGCTGTGCAGGTTTCTCGAGAGCCTCGTAGGCTAGTTGACATAGATCCGAGTGTGGTCTTGGTGTCGGAGTCGACAATCATGGCCCAGTCGCGATTTGACGTATGCACAGACGACGGTGTGGTTCACACGGAGGTCGCGGAGCACGAAACTCTTGAGGATATTTACGCGCCAAGGGCTGGACACTTCTATCGCGTTAAACTGATACCGTTGTTCTGGGAGGTTATAGTGAACAGTCCAGGTTTGTTAGTTTGGTCGCTGTGGTCATATGGATCGAGGACTGATTTTTTATTTGCAAGATCCTACTCGTTACATCATCATCCACGAAGTCACCAGGTTCGATGGCGCCGTTGTTTTTTCTGCTACATATGCTTTCAGATACGGGAGCAAAGATTCTACGGCGTGGAACACCCATATCATATATGAATAAACCGGCACTAGCATTTGATGGATGCACTGCGAAAGGGAGTCCGGCTTTTTGGTACAAACGGTTTTATAAAGCGTTCCGTGTTGTTTTAACGGGCCATAAGGGAAAACAGTAGTTTATCGGCGATCCTAAACGACTACTACAAATATTGAACCTCTGGTAGCCTTGCCGCGCCATTGGACTTTCTTGTTCTTAAGGGGATCCAAAACTCGCCGTTGAATGACACATCTTGAGCCACCCAATCAGCCTACCAAAGCCCGACAAGAATAAAAAGTTGTACCTCCATCCGTGTGTGAAGCCCTGAGCTCAAGTAGCCGTGACATCCACCCTCAGGGACCATGCGACACCTCAACAGACACATATCAAATATCTCCGAAGGAAGAGTGAGCAGGTCTGTACTTGGATCAACTTCCTCGACTTTCTAGTGTCTGGTGTAGCCCGCTGTGAAAAGTATTTAGGTCTCACCCTTCACTGCGGAGAGAAACGGAAACTCACTGCGAAATTCTGCAGTTGCGACTCCAGTGAGATACTAGGCGGGGTTACCGCGCGCCGGAGATATCGGGAGTGAATCTTACCTCCGAAGCTACCTGTGTGAAAAAGATTGGGCCGTTGCCCATTGGAGCTAGCTAACCGAGTCCGCTGCAGAAGCATTGTACCGGCGCCCGACATGGTCTGGGATTCGTACCCACGCCCCTTTGATTACGCTCTTTTTAAACGTGATCACGGGAAGATGGCAGCAATACCAACTGGCCATGCTGCCCCTTAACCTACCTGTGTGAGTTGCGTAAGATTAGCGCTGTGGACGTCGGAGTCCTATGCCGACTCCCACACAGGCACCCGAAGCCTGGTGGGGGAAA
This sequence comes from Mycena metata, assembly GCA_029378385.1. Lineage (NCBI taxonomy): Eukaryota > Fungi > Basidiomycota > Agaricomycetes > Agaricales > Mycenaceae > Mycena > Mycena metata. Next base: position 22,507 of record JARKIB010000454.1, on the reverse strand, counting down.
GCGACGATGGATAGAAAGAAGACAGGATGTGGTGACCCCCTGGGCTGTGCGCGGAAAGTGTTGCGTGGGTGTATTAAAGATGTTACCTGCACCGGAGTATTCCTTGAGTCTTGAGCAAATGATATTAATAATTGGCGAAGGCATATGAAAGACCTCGGGTATACTCAACACGATAACCAGGATGATAAAGAATATTCCTAGTGGCCTCGTGTAGTATGTGAGGCTTTTACGACGTAAACGCCGTAAACGCTGTACGGAGCCTTTAAGCTTGGATCTTCGGTACGCACCTACAGGATCAAATCAACGCCTATTTACAAAGGGTAGTTCCGATGCGTGTGAACTAAAAGCCTCAAACTCCGTCTTCGTTCCTGACTTGCGCTAAGAGTCTTCTTTGTCTGCAATCGAGAATGTCAAGTATGGCGGTCCGGATACACATTTATTCGTCCGTGCAAAACTTTTGATGTTCGCCCCCAAATAACGCGTTTTAGCACTGGCACCTTCCGCGCCAAAAACAGACCCCGAGATTAACGGGTTCTATTTGGGGCACAAGTTGAGTTCCCGCTCCGAAAAAAATTGAGCCTCGCCCCCCTTTTTTGGAGTCCCGCCCATTTCTTCGAGCAAAAAAAAAAAACAGGAACTGAAGACAATGACCGTGAACATGGTTAGTCTTCCATAACAAGACACTCAACAATTTCTCACTTATACTGAGTACCTAGTCTTGCGAAGAGCGTGGTAGGGTTGTGCAGACTCCAGAGACCAATAGGATCAATGGTTGGGTTTCAATGTCGCAATCCAGCACCGATTCTGTGAGTACATATGTTGAGGATGGGGTTTCCCGGTTAGGTTGTTGGCGTTCAGTACCAGATCGGGAAGGTCTCTCTTTAGTTTATTTGACGTCGATGATCTCCACACCATATATATGGCGTGCATGCCTCTCCTGACCCTCAGTCTTATACCACCATCTGGGTGCGACTGAGGGTATGTTCTCTTTACTTATTTATTTGTTACCTTACTTACGAGCTTACTTGTAGGATAATTCTATTCAGAAACCCGGGTTCTTCGATCCTGATTTGGAAACACAGGTTTCTCCGGTTGCGGAGAAACCTCTCCTCATGCCAGACCATTTGCCGACTGCGCGGCACAGTCGGCCTTCGCGGCGGAATTTCTTTTTCCACGATATTTGTGCGTGAGAGAAGGATTTCAATCGATAAATGCACCCGTTAGCTTTGTTGAACACTCTGGTAGTATCTACCACCACCCAGCGCTAACTATTTGCCACCACACAGTAAAACAAGAGACATCTCACTTCTGCGAGGACTTTTTGATTCCCCAATCTCCACGAAGAGAACGAAGGTGCTAAATAGACCCTTCCGAGCCTTGTTCATTCAATCCCTATATTCATTCGATTCAGCGGAGGCATCACAAAGATGCCGACTCAGATTACCCGGCAGCCCGGCGCGCCCGTTTGACGCCTTCGGAAGTCAGTTTAAGTGACATGCATGATGGCTGGAGGCTCCATATGACTTTGAGACTCTAGACTGGGGCAGTCAGAGGTGCCCATTGTCAATGCCGCCGTTGAAACCCCGATTCCCCCAAACTTTGCCGTAAATGGGTTTCTCGTTAACTTTGGTAGGGGTTTCTGCAAAAATTTCCCAAAAGGGAAGGGTTTCTGCCTGGACCCGGGTTTCTGAATAGAATTAACCTGAACACAGGAGGTTACGAGTCCTGAGAATTTATGTTTAGACTCGTTCTTTAGGCAGCTTCTGTCCCGTATCGCCAATGTCCCATCACCTTTTCATTGATGGACTCTGGCGTTACCATCGTAGCATCCCGACATCCGGTCTTCAGGGTTCTCCCAGTCATAGAAGCAGTATTGGATGAGGCACCACGTATCTTGGTTTTACCCTTTGACTCAAATGATTTAGGAGTCAGATTCATGGGAGTTTGTGCCACGTAGATTGCGAAGATTACAGCCATTTGCGGAACTTAGGGCGCGGGCCTTTTTTTGTTTTTCAATGAGAATGGTTATTTTGAGCTCAATTCTTGTCTGTTTGCCTTGATAATATGTTCATTCTGTCCGCAGTAAAAATGCGGAGGGCACCACGATCTTCATTCTCGCCAATGCGATCAGAATTGCCTTATTGGGAAAATATCGGCTTTTTTGTACACTATAGTGCTGGCTGATGGTCGATGTTGCGCGCGGATGCCCCACCATTTGTTGTACCTGTACCCCAACTTTGCTTCTTGGTCTTGTCATTGATTTCTTGACGTTGTGCGGGGCAATAAACTCGCTCAGGTCCATGGAGGCCGTTGTATGACATGAGACTATGAAAGAGGGAGAGTTTCACCAAACAAAGGAGATAAGCCTTATCTTCCATATTTGGAACCCAATTTGGCTTTATCCGGATTAATAGTTGCTGTATCGAAAATTCACCTAATAATCCCACATAACGTCACAAATTAAATGTGTCATATAGCCCGATATGGCAAGTCTAAGGAGAGGCCTGAAAATTTGCATAGGGCTACGCACTATAAACCACGCTATACCTCGCTATAAATGCGCGCTATACCGCGCTATATCTCAATGGTGTGTGCTCCAAAATCCACGAGAAAATATTTATTAAATTAGGTGTGAATAGATAACCTCAGATCACCCAAAGTGCCATCACATGCAGCCCCACCCTGCCCGGTGCACCAATCCAGACCACTGTTGATGGGGAGACAGAGATGTGGTTGTGTGACCGTAACACCACGTGACCCAGAGTAAGCTCAGCCCATCCTTTCTTCCACCATGATTGAAAGCAGGCCGGCAAGCGGCGGGGCACAAAAAGGGTTTGTTCTGCAGGTCTGGAGAGGCACCAATTTGAGCCGGGAAATCATGTTCGACTCAACTCCAAAAACTGAAGGTGGACCTCGATCTCGCTTAGCACCAAGTTGGTGCGTCTGAACCGCATTTAGCATCGGCGAGTGGGAAAAAAAAAAGGCAATTGTTCTAGTGCACACCGTATTTGTATATCCAATGGATTCTCTGGAGCCGAGATCCGAAGACGAGCGACGGGATTTACCAGAATTTGCCACGGTGTCAGCATAAATGACGAGATTTGATGTGCAAGTCACCTGATGTTTTGGCGACATTCTCGGTTGGTAGAGCACAAAAAACTCACTTTGTTCCCTTTTTGTGAAGCACCTCCTCCTCCCCAGCCTTGCATCCAGCCTTGCCACTCTGTTCTATGCCTTTCTCCTGCTTGTTGTAGCTGGCCTCCTGTAGCTTCTTGCCCCCTCTCAGTCCTCTGAAGAACGTCCTTTGGTATTGAGTGGCAAGGAGGCATCATGTTGAATGGGTAGGTCATATTCTCACCTTTTTGGCTCTTCATCCTTCTTTCCTTCTACTTCCACCCCAATAAACTGCCAAAGACGGAGAGATCCGACCCTGGAACTTGGTCAACTCTGTGTATGGGTTTTTTTTTCCTTTCTTTTTTCTTCTCCTCCAATAAACCGCCAGAGGTGCAGAGATTCAACCCTGGAACTTGGCCAACTCTGCATATGGGATTTCCCTTTCTTTTATTTTTCTTCTCCCCAATAATCAGCAGAGATGAAAGATTCGACCCTGAAATCATGTTAAAGCCCTACCTTCCTGTCACCACCACTATCGCTCTCTGTACCGCTCACAACACATCTGTCATGTCCTCTCCGAGCCTCAATCATCACCCGGCTGTACTTACTGGCCTCCCTGTCTTTTTAAGGCTCTTGTAGCCACTTATTCCTATGTGGGTGGCATGGATTTGTCCTCCCTGTTCACACTGGGGGCAAAGACCCACGCACATGAAATCCATGTGCGATAAACGCATATCCATGGCAGATGGACCGGAAATATCGTGACAATTTGACAATGGATCTTTATTGCACAAAGGCAAGACAAAGGTTAGACAAAGAGCAGGACCAGCTCAGGGCAGGATTCCCCGCACCTGGGAAATCTCCCCTGCCCTTTGTCTGGCCTTTGTCTACCCTTTGTCTAGCAAAGAACCATTGTCAAATTGACATATTACCTTTTGATATCTCCGGTTCATCTGCGACAGACCTGCATTTATCGCACATGGCTTTCATGTGCCTGGATCTTTGCCCCTAGTGTCAGGCTAGTCCGTTACTCTTTCCCTCCTCCCTTTTGGCTTCCCCTTCCTTTATTTATTCCCTTTTCCTGCTACTCGAACCCCAATAAACCACCAGAGACTGAGAACCCAACTTGGAACTGCGGCAGACTCTGTGTATGGGGTTCATTTTTCTCACTTCATCATTTTCTTCCTTTCCTATCCCAAATTATCTTGCTCATTTACTGACCAATCATCCTACACCATCTGTCGAAGGCCGTTGCTGAACCTGACTCATGGAATTCAACACCTCCACCGCCGACGGCATGAATATATCTTCCTTCCAACTTGAACTGCAACCCCACTCCTTCTCCCCAATTCTTTTGCTTTTCCACTTCCACCGGTATTCAGGATCAACGAATTTGAGCGGACGAGAGCAGGACAAAGAAGATGGAGTGTAGATAGACAGCCATATATATTGAGTCCTCCTCTCCAGTTGTCCTTGTGAATGTACCCAATTTCCTCCTCACAGAGGTTGAGGCTGAAATTGCACGCCATGGCCGAGGCTTCGGCCGATGAGTTCGGACACCGGCCCGATAAACAGAGAAAATATTTTTGTGAGGCTCAAGCCTGGGCAATATGGGCCTTGTTTTTTTTCGAGCACTGTGAGAGCATGTAAGGACAATACTGGAAATAGTTGAGTCCCACTGGTTGGGGGATTCAAATTTTTGAGCACAATTTACAGTGAAAAATGTCGTTGGGTTTTCAAACATCTTTCAGTGAAAAAAAGGGTGAAAAATTTAGACATTTTCCACTACAATTCTAAGTGAAATTCTAGGTGAAAAACTTGAAACAAAATTCATAAGAGTTCATACCAAATTATCATCATAAATTCCAGTAGTTTTTCAGAGATTTTTGACTGGAAAAGTGGCTGAAAAATTTAAACATTCTTCACCACTATTTTCAGTGGAATTCAAGGTGAAAAACTTGAAATAAAATTCATAAGGTTTCATAGCAACTTTTCAGCTCAAACTGGCCCAGATTTGGGGCTAGAAATGATGGTGAAAAATTCAAAAACTTTTTTTACCACAATTTTCAGTGGAAAAAATCCATGAAAAAATGGCTGAAAAATGTTCGAAGAAAGGTGGTGGAAAATTTGAAACCTGGTTTCACTTTTTTCGGGATTTTTTTCACCACCTTTTGCAGGGGAAATATAGGTGAAGAAGTCAAAGCAGTTCTCAGACATTTTTTGCCTGAAATTGAGGTGAAAAACTTGAAATTTGAATGTAAGTTTCCCAGCCGAAAATTTGAAACATTTATTTCGAGTTTCCCACCACAAATTCACCAGTTTTTCAGCTGAAAATACTGGTGAAAAACTTGAAACCTGGCTTAAAACTGATATGTTGAATTGAAGCACTACAACGGTGTGTACCGTGGAGTGGCACAAGGGATGATGTAAGCAGAATGGAGCCCCAGAGAAGACAGAAGATGTTTGAGTCGACCCGGGGTGCTCTGCATAGAAATGGATTAAAGAGAGGACCTACAGCCAGTGTTAGAGTGGGGGAATTGCTACCGTTGTAATCAAAGCTAAGCTCTTCAGACTGCCAGGCAAAACTCAGTGGGGGGGGTGGGGGACTGTTAAATGAACGAAAACCATAAATGGCGGTGGCTCACATTGGGGTTAAAGGTGCTTATCAGGTGGTCAGAGTGTGTGCCATCTCAGTCTACTAGCGGGGGGACTTGCGGGGGGAATTCAGCAGAATTTGGTCAAATTCGCTGGGGTTAGATCTGTGTATGATTTGCTGCTGTAAGCCCCTAGGGAGTTGTCACAGGAGTTCCTGGTGCGTTGGGTGATCCGGGGTTGTCTATTTACACCCGATTTAATGGATATTTTCCCGTGAATTTTGGAGCCCACACCACCAGGACCCTTGTTTATCCCTTGATAGGTCGAATTTCCGATTTCGGCCAAAATTTTGAGTTTTATCCGAACTAATTATTTATTCCCACGGTTTCTGAGGCAGCCAAAACGCTTCTTTCCCCAAGACGGTCACTTTTCGTCTGTTTTTCCTCAAAATTTTTGGAAAATCTTATCTGAACTTTGTATTCAACCTACAAGCAATAAACAAGGGTCCTACACCACCGAGGCACGCCGACATCGGGATCACGATGGGTGCACCAGGTGGGGCAGTGCAGCACGCAATGGTGCTTTAGGCTCATTGGGATACATTTATTCATCTTGTATTTATCATGTATTTTATTTGTATTTTACCTCAATTTTCCCACCCGACAGCGGCGGCGACGGGCGCGATGATGGGCGGGGGTAATGACCCGATGATGGGCCTGATGGCAGCATGACAGGCACCACCACATAGCCTCCTCAAAAGCCTTAAGTCGCTGCCCCATAGATATAGCGCGGTATAGCGCACATTTATAGCGAGGTATAGCGCGGTCTATGGTGTGTAGCCCTATGTGACTTTTCAGGCCTCTCCTTAGGGGTTACTCCGGCAGCAGATCTAGATTTAGATTTGATGGTATTCAGATTTGATGCAGCTCTCATCAGGTCTCACACGGTCGGATTCAAGTGCCGGAGTGCCAGCTCATCGCCCTCTTGGCACTGTCCCGCCCAAGTCCCGCCACCGCCCGCCCTCCCTGGCATATCTGCAATGAGACTCTAGGACATTTTTACGACAAGCCAACTGTACAGGAATATAAGGGATGCTTAATTATCAACATTTCATGAAACCCGCTCATTTGACTGCAAAATCTTGTCGTTATAGAGGAGGGTCGTCGTCGGGACCTATGAGCAAAGTTTGCGCCAGACGATGTCCGGCACTTTGATGAATTCCCTGATGTGTGATGCCACGTACTTTATCGCCGAAATCTGAATCCAAATCCGATTAAATCCAAATCCAAATCTGCTGCCGGAGTAACTCTAGACTCGCAATATCGGGCTATATGACACGTCTAATTTGTGACGTTATGTGGGATTATTAGGTGCGAAAATTAGACCACAGGATACAGAGGTGACCCATCACTTTTAGCGGCTGAATGGTACATACTGAAGAAGAGTTGAATGAAAGAGAGAGGAAAATAAACAGGACTCATACTGCCATGCAGACCGGTGGCCTCAAACCCAAGTTTGTTATTGTTTTCAACATCATGTCCCGCCGGAATACACCATGCTAGATCTCAGGTTCTTCCTAGGTGGATACAACGCTCGATAATCTGGCCTCAGCGCTCCTTGGCTCCGTATTTGCTGGGTTTACTAACTACGAATGCCTCTCCTCATTCAATCCTTGGACCTTTTGCGGGCCCGGTGGCTATTTCCATACTCCTGTTACAGCACATCAGCTGCAGAACCGCCGTTCGACTCCTGAGGGGGGTGTACCCAGTTTGCCAACATTTTTTTTTCATGGCACGGTCACCGCCAACCTGGACATTGTTGAGTTGGCCTTCTTTTACTCCTAGAATACAAGCCTCGTAGCATCCTCAATGCAGAGTGAACCCTCGGGACGTGGAAGGGTGCGCCGAATATCTCTTTTCGCGCATTTATTTGATTAATTAAATGACACGGTTGGTGTTGATCAATTTATCCTCCGCCGGCAAATGAAATTAATTAGCCCATAATCCCTCATGAGTTGTATATAACCCCCGTAAATTTCCCAGTGTCTGCACCATTTATAAACATGCCCCATCAACCGACCATCGCTAAAAATTCGTTTGGATCATATCTCCACATGTTTAACTATCACCGGGAGTAGCCTGCAACTCCTTGTGGACACCTTCAAAATCTCTGGTCTGGAGGCCATTTTAAATACCACAGAATCCCTCATAAAACTAGCAGAAGTACCACCCCCAATGCTTTGTTGGACCATCCCTAAGTTGATGTTTTAGACAATTAAACAAAACAAGAATTCCTGCAACGAGTTGATGGAGCAAGCTCATAAGGTGCTCATTGCAATCACGGGGCTATATATCAAGTCAAATACTGCTGGGGAATTGGCTCCAAGTGTATTGAATCACATTGTAAATTTCACTCAGTGGGTATCTGGTCTTGGTTGAGTCTGTCATTGACTGACAATAATTAGAACTCTCCGCAAGATCCATACCTTTGTTGAGGCCCAACAAAGTAGTACCAAAGTCAAAACATTTTTCCGACAGGGAGACACAAGTGCTTTGCTCAGGGATTGCAAAGCAGATTTGCAACAGGCATTTAATCTTTTTCAGGTGAATGCTTTTGTATAGGAGAAAGGCCCTGACTAACGTTGACACTATTAAGATCACTAACATCATCACTGAGGTCAAGGAGATGCAAGAACATGTACAGGCCAGGCATCAAGACGTGCTCGATATCATTGAGACACTCTCCATCTCAGATTCAGCATCCTCGGTAGGTGATCATATCCTCTTAAAGAATCCATAATGACCATTCTGCAGATTAGTCAAGTTTATTCCAACCCGTATGCAAGGTAGGACCCCATGTCACCCTTCAGCCTGTATTCTCACCATTGTAGTTCCACCTCCATCTCAATGCTCCCAGCAGAACCAAAAATATTCCATGGTCGTGACAACGAAATTGCAGACATCCTCAAGCTTTTTACAAGCAAAAGTCCCAGAATTGCCATTCTGGGAGCAGGTGGAATGGGAAAAACCAGTTTATCCAAAGCAGTTTTGCATCACAGTGACATTGCCACCAAATACCATACCAATCGGTTTTTCATTGGATGTGATGGTTCAACAAATAAAGTTGAACTCGCCAACATCATTGGTGCTCATCTAGGCCTCAAAGGAAGCAAAAATCTTACCCAAGGGGTTCTCAGACACCTTTTCAATGCTCCACCCACTTTTCTGGTTCTTGACAATCTCGAGACACTTTGTGGGACCCAGCTGAATCCCGGAAAGAGATTGAAGAGTTCCTGTCTCTCCTTACAGATATACCCAGTCTGGCATTGATGGTTCGTACATTGCCTTCTCTACTAGTCATGTCTCTAAAGAGGTACTAGATCACAATGCGAGGTGCAGAGAGACCATCCCAAGTGAAGTGGACTCGCCCTTTTCCATTGCCATTGCAACCATTGGCACAAGAGGCAGTCCAGAAGATGTTCTTTGACATTGCAGATGATGGACATTTACTAGAAGAAGTCAATGAAGTCCTTGGGCTGACAGACAATATGCCCCTCGTCATCAATCTTCTAGCGCATCTAGTGGATACTGAGGGGTGTTCCAAGATATTATCCCGTTGGAAGACAGAAAAGACTTCTCTTCTGTCAGAGGGCAATGATAAAAGACTCAACTTTGAGCTCTCCTTCTCACTCTCACTTTCAAGCTCTAGGATCACTTCCATGCCACATTCCCAGGATTTGCTAAGTTTGCTGTCAATACTCCCAAATGGACTCTCAGATGTGGAGCTGAAGCAAACCAAATTTCCAATCAAGGATATCCTTGGTTGCAAAGCAGTGTTGCTTCGTACTGCCTTGGCCTACACTGATGACCACAAACGGCTGAAGGTTCTAGTGCCTATTAGGGAATATATCCAGAATTTGCTACCTGCAACAGATTCAATGATCAGGCCACTTTTTAATCATTTTGAGGAGCTCCTTAAATTGTATAGAGGACATAGTGGCAAGGTGTTAGCAATGTCATCCTTCTCCCGAATTACATTTAACTTTTCAAACATTCGAAACATCCTATACAATACTCTCCACCATGGACATCCGGATCTAGTGGCTAGTATCTACTGTGCATGCTATCTTAACTGATTCAGCCGAGTTAGCGAGGGAGGAGACATATCTCTGTTTCACCTGATTAGTCCAATGCTTGCACAAATTGGAGACCCCCGACTGGAGGTTTATGTAATCACTCACATCATCCTCTCATGGACATCTGTAAGGTCTCATCCAAATCATCCATGGGCATTGGAAACTCGGGGCAAAGAATGCTGCAACCACTTTGATGACCCTGAAGTAAAGTGTATGTTTTTCGCTCCATATATATGCTATAAAGCTCACATATTACACAGGCAGTTTTTATCTTGCGTTGGCAGTTTATTGTCTTGACTGTGTCCAACACCCAATGTCAATGGAACATGCCCAAACCGCACTTTCTCTGGCACAGTCCACTGGAAACAATGGACGTCAATCTGATCTATTCAGACACTTTGCATTTATCAAATACAGGATTGGTGACTACACTGCTGGACAAGTCTATGCCAAGGAGGCCCATAGGTTGGCCAGGATTACGGGACATCTGTACATAGAAGCACAAGGACTCTGTGCAGAGGCAGCAAACTGGATGGCATTAGGCAATTACATGCAATCCACATTGCTGCTCGATAGAGCAAGAAGTCTCCTACATATTTGGGGTTTGCCTCGCAGTAACGAGGGCCATTCACTCATGATACAGCTGGGGGCAGTTCATAGCCACAAATCAGAATATGTTGAAGCACACAGTGTGTACAATGAAGTGGCTCAAGCTACTGTCAATGATCCCTATGTGCTGGGAATCTCATTGCTCAACATGGCTGATATTGAGGTGTCTATGGGGACCGCAAAGCATAACATACAGAGAAAAATCAATTCAGCCCAAACACTCTTCAAAGGATTTGGGATTGCTCGACTATCAGTTGTGTGTGACATGGTGCAGGCAGACCTTAATCTTAGGGAAGGGGACATGTCAGCATTGTTGTTTTCCAAATGCGTCAGAGAAACGTGGGGGAAGGATTCTCACACGATGGGCTGCCTGGAGAAACTAGGAGATGTCGGCCGTTGGGAGAACGGACATCATGAATCATCCTGGAGCATAGTTCTCTTTGCACATTCACTCAGGCAGAAGGAAAAACTTGTAATTCACAAGGGCCTCCAATTTATAGGAGATATTTTCCTCCAGGAGAATGATGAAAAGTCACAGTCATCTCCCTTTTCATCCTTGCTTTGCAAGGTTTCACGCTGATGGATGTCCACTGCAGCAGAGCAGAATGTATGATTCGCCTTGGAGATATCTCTGAGAAGAATGGAGATTTGCTTAATGCCCTGGAGCTCTGGGAAATGGTGAGACCACTCTTCAAGTGCTCATCACAAACTAAGCAAATTCAAGCTATAGATGAGAGGATGTCCAGAGTTGACCAAGATGTAAAGGAGCAGCATCAGAAGAACCTGGCCCATCTAGTTACGCTCTCTGTGCCTGCAGGGAGGGTGGATGAGGAGGACGAGGGGGATTCTGAAACTGAATTGGAGTTGGATGAAGCAGAGGTTGAGCGAGTTGTGGTCTGAGTTTTAAAGAACATGGTGTTGGAAACATTCATCAGTTTATTTATTTATTATCGTTTGAAGAGGACAGGCAGTTTAACGAGAAATACTGTCCAGGAGAGCTAGGTGTCTAGGTACCATTCCAGTTCACACTCACGTGTTTAGTGCAACCTCCTTGAAGCAGGGCCAGGGCCCGCTGGTTCGGCCATTCACATATTACTGTGCCAAGTACCGCGTTCAACTCGGGGCGGGCTATTCACGTCCCCGATGACCCTTTTTGTATAGCCATTCTCCAAGTAGACGAATTACTCAACCACGCCTCAATAGTAATTACTGGTGCGGTGTTTTGGGAAAGAATTCAAATTTAAACTATTCCTGTATTCGACCTCGGAATAAGCGGAGTGGGTCCACGGCGCGCCGTTAACTTGCACATGACATATGTGCACCTTGCAAGAGCCACTCGTTTTACTTGGGCCGACCTCATGATCGGGTCCAGAGGGGGCTGGATGGGGGCCTAGGCGACTGGTCCAATGGAAGCGAGAGTCGGGTTGAGAACCGCAAGACACGTCGGGAGGTATCGGGCCAACAGCGAGGGAGGACACAACACCATTGAGGCACAGGGTGAGCGTATACTGCTAGGACCCCAAGGGGAGAGAGGTAGCGAGAGAAGTCAGAGAGTCGGATTGGAGACCGTCCTACTTTGGGAGGTGAGGCAATATTTATCAACAAACTGAAGTACAGGAAGTAAGGTAGTGTATTAAATAGTAATTGTTAATGTAGCGAGGTTCCCGCATCAAGCGATATCAGCGACATCAATCAACACGAGGCTGAACTGTGAACAAGGTAAAGTCCAAAATAGGGAGTACCTAGAAGCTGAAGACATATGGTTGTTCAGGGAAGAACAGTCAGAAGATGGGTAAGCATATGGCATAGTGAAACATGAGGCAGACATAAGGTGAGCGCAAGGCAAACCATATTGAATTGAACATGAGGCGAGCGCTTGTGCGAGCAAAGCGAGTTGGAGCCGGATAAACGGGAAACGCTCAGTAATCCTTCATTGCGTGAAAACCCATTCCAAAAAGTAACTTGGAAAGTTCCCGAGGCCGTCGGCCGTCGGGAACCGACCCGATCGGGAAGTACTCTGATCCACCTCCTGGTGTGACTCGGTGTTGTCCTGTATATACCCCTGTGCAGCGTGGTTGGGGTCAACTAGAGAAACTCCAGGTTGGAGGTTCAAGATGAAGAGCCCAGGCTGGTTACCCACTATCTTCTCTGTGGCTGGAGGATGATCTGGAGTTATAATTATGCGTAAGTCGTCGGCCAAGACTTCCAATACCCAGAGACGCAATTTCGCCGCCCAACAAGTGGCGTCGGCCGGTGCCTCGGCATTGACGGCTAGCCTGATCCGCCCGAATGCCGTCTGTTCAACGACTCTGGGCTTCGGCACAATTCTGCGGCACGGCAACGTTGGTCCCAATTGTAGAGAGAGAACTATTCATGCGAGTGTGGTGCGTTATTGACCCTCGAGAAGCCTGGGATCCAGGCACAGTGACACGATAAAAGAGTCGGTGTTCAACGAAATCTCAAGGCTACTGAATACAACCGTGAAATGTACATTCTGCAACATAATCCGGGCATAGGACCTTTGCTTCATCGCCGCCCACATTCTCCTCGGCGGATTTGTCACGGAAATTGTGAATCAGCGTGTCTGGTAAGCGAAAATCCTCTTCCTATGATGATATTAGCAGGCGGAATGCAATGTAGAGCGAAGTCAGCCGTACTCGTTCTCAGCAGGGTCGTCCCTGAAAATTGTGAATCAGTATATACAGTTGACATCAGTAGTCGGCAGTCGCCTACACTGTATGGTCTGGGTACGCGAAAATTCTCTTCCTATGACGGTGTTAGCAGGCGGGATGCAATGCGGAAGGGAGTCGCACTCTTCGACAGCAGGGGCGGTGTTTGCTAGAAGGATGTTAGTGTGGGTGAGACTTCACAGAGGGAACACTAACTAATTGGGGTTCCATAGACTATCAGGGAGGTCAGTACGGGCAGTATCATCACAGCTATAACTACACTGACCGACAATGGTGTTCGCCAAGGCTGCAATGGAGAGGATGAGGCGAAGATAATTCTTTGCGGCAAAATGCATCTTTGGAAAGATTGAGCCTCAATGAAGGCCTTGGAGTGAAACGGCCGCTTTTAAATCTCTGTAACCCCTCGAATTGTTCCCAACTAGTGCGGGGCGTGGCGAGAGTTGATTGTAATGCTCCGAATCGCCGATCTGCCGCAGTTGATCGCGGAAACATGCGAGATAGATGAAAAATCATTGTGGGAATCTATTTCGAAAGTGGATGGCAGTGTGAAAGTCGACTCTTGTATGAGTATGCTTGCCATGTGTGACCCCATGCCGAAGAGAATAGCCATAGAGCCATAGACAAACTCTTGGGGGCTGGTGCTGCGAGTTGTGTTGAATAGTTGAATCCATGACCCCGAGAATCCCGAAAACGCGAAGCCAATTATCGTGAATCGTGTGATTCCCTCGTCCACTACTACCATGCCCAGTATTTGGAAGGATTCGGACCCAGAACCCGTCACAAAGTCTGACAGATTTCAATAGTAAGTTTATTGGTGAGGATACGATCTCGTCTGAGTGCGGAATTTATAGACCATCTATTCAGATGTTACGGGAGAAAATCGGAATCTTGATCATGATTCGGGAGAAGTTGAGAACAGACGATACTGTTGTCCAGGGCTTCTCATGCCACTGCAGATCGCAAAATGAAAGATGGTGCCTGGCCCGTAAACCTCCGAGATTAATATTGATCGAATCACCCGGCCCGAGCTGCCGCTGCTTCGTCGATCTGGAATCCTGGGTCTCGCTCTTCTGGGGTCCATAATGCGCCACGAATCACCTATCTCCCTGTGGTCCTGACTTTTGGGTACACATTTCCTTCTATATCGTTGTTGAAAGCTGTATAACAGCATTGCAATCGGACCTTCGTTGTGTCCGCATTGTCTTCCACTTTCATTCCTGTATAATAGCTTTAGTTCTCATTGTTCGTCTCTTTTGGAATACGTAGCTATAGATTCACAGTCACACTGGTTGAGGGATTTGAGTTTTTCACCACAATTTACGGTGAAAAATGCTGTTTGTTTTTCAGACATTTTTCACCGAAAAAGTAGGTGGAAAATTCAAACATTTTTCACCACTTTTGCCTTTCTTTCGAATTTTTCACCTCAAGCTCAGAAAATAGTGAAAATGATTTGAGTTTTTCACCTACTTTTTCAGTGAAAAACGTCTGAAAAACAACCAACATTTTTCACCGTAAATTGTGCTGAAAAACCTGAATCTCCCAACCAGTGTCAGTTACTATTTTCCCGGACTCCATATTTATAGTGGATTGAATCCTGTATTCACCTCAGACGTTGTCTCCAACGCTGAGGTGAGCTTCCTTTTGTACTCTCCTTTCTGTTCTTGTACTCATGTAGTTTTAGTCTTACTTTCATTAGGTATGATATATTGTAGACGTTGTCTCCAACGCTGAGTCTTACTTTCATTAGCCTCAACTTATAACAATCGTGACTACCACTGGTTTGAACACATGATATCAAGGAAACAATTGAGATGTAAATGATTATGAAATCGATCCTTGTGCGACCAACGCACTAATTCCCGTCGTTTTCCAGGTACCAGTCGTCCGCAACGTAGAGGGTCTCATTAAAGTCTTCAGGTGGATAGGTACGTTGGCTTGCCCAGTCACGGATGCGGTCGTAATCGCGACAGACATGGAAAACGTCGTCGCGTTGCTCCACCAACTTCAGATCGTCGGACCACTGCCATACGACACTGGTGATGTCCACCGAGCACATTATTGCCTGCCTAATGGCCCCCAAACAGTGGCGAAGATGGAAATCGAGAAAAAGAAAGTTCGTTAGGTGGGTGAAAAACGATGAGCAGCTGCGCTCACCAGGCGTTCGGGTGTCGTTTTTGACTGGATAGATCTCTTTGCGCAGAGTATCCTACATTCCAGGGTGAGCCATTTCCACCTTTCATGCCCATGAACACGAACCAGGCAATGCAGCTGATGAAATACGTCGAGTGAAAAGGTGTATTCCCCTGGGTGAGGACCCAGGGGGTATGTTCTGTTGGGCATCTTCACGGCCTCGGACCTGGGCATCTTGATTTGAGCAACTGGGCGTTGGTGAGGGATCGAAATGAATCTGCGTTGCTCCCGAGCTCACCAGAGTAGAGGTCCTCCCAGGCTGCATCGACGGCGGGCGATCGGCGCCGTTCGTATAGTGGTACATCGCCAGCAAGCCCTCGGGTGAACTTGACGAGTTTTTGCGAGACGAAATCCTCTGCAGGAGCTTTGGATGCGCTTTTAGGTGAGTTATGCGCGTTCGGAGGTGAAATGCTGACTCACAGTATACGTACGGTTCATGTGAAGGCCCCAGGTGCACGATTACCAATAACAGTAATGCCAAGTTCAGGACGGCCGACAAGCTGCAAACAATTTTCAGGCGCCTGGACGAGCACGGACGAGATCCCTTCGAAGCCTGCTCGAGCGGCTGGTAGTAGTAGACCATATCTGAAAGGTGGGTGTGTGTTTGCCGTATTTGGTTCCTTTAATTCAATCCTGTGAAGCGCAATTAAAAGTTGAACAATTCACGGGAATGGCACGGCACCCGGCCTCTTTCAATTCAGCTTATCTGGCCTCAAAGCCGTCTTCACGAGTTCCCCTTCTAACCATGGGACTGAGGATCCGTGGCAATCGTGTGTCTCGGTATAAATAGTCCTTTAGATCAAGATATCATCCCGGTCTACATCGCAAGCTTCTCTCTTCCCCCAGTGCGTGCACAGCGCAGATAATATAAAGCTGCGATGCCCCACCCGCGAACAACATCCCTTGATGTCTTCTGACTCCGCCCTGATCGATGCTTTTCGTCCGCTGCGCGCCGCTCTCATTCCAGCAGCATACGTGGAACTAGCGTTCAATGGTAAGAGCCCATCTCTTTTCCTCGCCCAAACTCATCGTTGTTTGTCCAGGGCTTTACAGTGGTCTATACATCCTGACACTCTATGCCTTGAGTACGCCATCGGCCTCCTCCAGCAGAACTACACTGATATATGTAATCGGATAGTCTACAGACGGGGAACGAACGGTTTTAATTGGGGAATATTCTTGGCGCTCACGTCGATGTACATCCTCTCAAGCATCCATGCCATTAATGCGGCCGTACTTATCCAGTTTGGCTTCGTCGAGCACGGGGATACCATCGAATCTTCTATCGCATATATCGCACAACCCTCGTTGCCCCGGTCACTCCTTGGCGCCATAGCCCTCACAATAAACACAATGATTGCGGACTTCGTTCTGGTAGGATCGAAGTTATGGTTGACGTCGCCCCTGACACGAACACACAGATCTGGAGGTGCTGGACCATCTGGAATCGGAACTGGAAAATAATCATCTTCCCTCTGACTTGCACCTTGGTTGGCGCGGGTGAGTAGTAGAATACCTCCGATATGCCTTTGGCCAACATATTTTCTGAGGGCTTGGATTTCGAGGCATTGCGGCCCAAGTAGCCTTTGTGAACAATCCACTTTCTAACCCGGCAACATACATCAATTTCGGGAACGCGTATTTTGGCCTGATCCTGGCGACAACAACCTCGGCAACCTTCCTCATTATCTTTCGGATCTTCCAGAAGACCGACAGATCCACCAGGAGCTCAAGGGGGTATGACCGTGTCGTCGAAGTCATCGTGGAATCTGCGGCCCTGTACCTTGTGGCCTTGTGCATCTATATCCCACTGGTTAGTTCTGGTTCAACGGCAGTGTTCGAACAAACACTCACTTCTTTTCGCCCTTTTCGTTCTTCAGTCGATCCAGGGTCTAGCCAACGTGCTGTATCCTCAAGCACTCGTTGCTCAGCTAACGGTTGGCGGTTCAACTAGAACCAACCTTCCTTATACTTACAGAAGCCGCACAGGGAATAGCCCCGACGTTGCTGGTGGCGCGAGTCGCGTTTGGTCTGTCACGTCCAGAGGCAACGTGGGAGGGTGCGGGGCATACCTCCAGAAGAAGTGGAAACTCGACATCCGGCCAGCAGAGTACGATCGTTCTAGCCACTATCTCCCACACCGACCACACCGGGACCAAGTTTGAGGCTACTGACTACGCTTGAATTTGTTTACAACATAGCGCTCAGTAGTTTTTTTTTTTTTGATTCAACGAGGATTTCTTGGGAAATGTATAATGTGATTCTTCACAAAGCACTATGTGCTCGCCGTTCTACGAACTTGAACCGCGGTTCACGGTCGTGGTTGTGTAGCCGAAGATATCCCGCGCTGTTCAGACGGCATCGAGGAATTCTCACGGTTCAGTTGGGAGTGAACTGTCCATCAAAAGCACGAAAATATGACTCGGAGGGATGTCTTCCGACTTGAACTTGCGCGTTTGATGTCGATTGGGCGCCCGATTCAAGCCCCCTCTTTATGTCACGGGAAAATTTGTGCAATTCTCCCGTAACGTCTGCAAGAGTCTCCCACCATTGTGGATCTCCCGTGTTTGCTGATATCATTTTACAGGCGTAAATCATTCCGTACACCAGGAGAATCCCTGGAACCGGCGTTCGGACCGGCCGTGTAATATATCCTATCCCATCCTATCCTATTCTGACAACTTCAGACAACAGGATTCTCCCGGACCTGCTGTGTTCCCATCAGCTGTGGCGAGATAATCATTCCTGCCCAGACTCAATTGACCTCTCTGGCACTGTGAAAGTAGCAATTGGTCCCGACAATATATTTCGCCGGCCCTCTTATCTGCTCCTTCATTTCTCCATGATCAGTCCCAACACATCCACCTCTGATGAACAACTGCCACACACATCTCCACAATCCGCTCCACACAACTACGTGAATTCGTCGTAAATGGTTGCAGGCAGGAATCAAACCTATCCAGAAAAGCGTGTGGCTGAGTATGAGCCGCGCTCGCCGTACCGTACTTGCCAGGTTTCCCCGAATCCTCCATACCTTGCCAGAGAAACAACCGCCGGAAATAATCATTCGATTCCGTGCGCGATAACTGAGATTAAAGTCCATAAACTAAAATGTACCATACCCGTAAAGACAGTAAGCAGCCCAACAGAGCCGCGCCACACACAATAACCTAACCTAACCATCCACGAAACGCAAAAACAAAACGCCTCACGCCGGCGCCCCAGTACACAACGCCGTCGGCGCCGGCAACGTCAACGCCTCCCACGCAGCCGGGTACGTGCACCCCGCCACCGCCGTCACCCCCAGCGCCGTATCCCCCTTATCAAACCACCCGTCCCCAGCGCTCACCGTCGGCGTCACCGTGCTCGTCGCCCCCGTCACAGTAGGCGTAACATACGTCAACGTCGCCACGCTCCCCGTCGCCGTATACGTCGGCATCACCGTCCGCACGTCCGCATCCACGTTCGATATCGTCGCGGGCGGCCACACGCTGTAGGAGCTGCTCCACGCGGGGTCGACGGTGCCCGCGCCCGCCCCGCCGGTCTGCCACGCGCTGAAGGTCCCGGGGAACTGTTCGCCCGACTCGCCGATAGCGGCACATTTGCCGCGCGCGGTGCGCGGGTCGGTGGGCATCCACCCGTTCTCGAGGCCGAGCTGGTAGGACCACAGCGGGGAGCTGACGATGCCGTTTGCCGCGGGGGCGATCTGCGCCAATGTGAGAATCTCACTTGATTTTTTTGAAAAGAAATCGAAATCGAAACGCACCTTCCAAGTCCAAAAGAACCAATCCCCCAGCGCGTCCATCGAAGCCTCCGCAAACGCCTGCACCCCCGCCTTGACGCTCGCGTTCCAGCTCGACGAGTCCTCCCACAGCGAGCAGTCGCCGTAGTGGTTCGAGCCCGGCACGCCTTTATACAAACGTAAAATTAGCACTGTCGTCTTCGCTTGTTGAACGAAAGCAAGGGGGCGCACCATTGAGATACAAGCCACAATCATTATACCCATTACTCCACTCCCCCGCCACCGTCACACCGAACTGCTCCCGGCTACACACGCCAAAAATCACAATCAGCCTCTCTTCCTCATTCCCTCTCGCAAAAAACAGAGGAGCAAATATGCGCACCTAGTATTCAACGACGCCCCCCACGTGCTACACGCCGCCGCCGGCCACCTCCCCCCCGCATCCACACTGTCGGGATCGTCCGCGGTGGCGATGGGCTGGTTGTTCGGCGCGCCGTCAAAGGCAAAGTACGGGTGCGTGTCGAGGATGATGCGGTCCGAGCCGGGCATGAAGCCCGCCCAGGAGGCGACGCCCTAGAAAAGATGGGGTTAGCATTGACGGTGAAAGGAATTTAGCCTGCTACAACCCCAGCGAAAACAAAAGACAAAAGTAGATGCAGGTTTGCGAAGAAAGGAGTGGAGTACAGTAGTGGGAATAGGTGCGTGGTTTCCGGGGGGGGAGTAGGTACGTCGGGTTGCAAAAAACGAAGTAGGAGGATGTGGTGAATTATGAGCCACCCACCTGAAACCCATCATGCACCCCAATATACGGCCCGTTCCCCGCGCCGAAACCGGTGATGCCGCGCAGGAGCGTGTGCAGCTCGAGATAGAACGCGTTGAGTGCAGGGCGCCCGATTATCGCCATGCGGGCTGCGAACGAGGAGGCGTGAGTATAGTAGTAACACCATGGATGTGAGGCGGGAGGCGGGGCCGTCTAGGAGCCTTGCAACTGCTCCTCGCCATACGTGGCTCAGCATGAATAACGCAGCACGCAGCACGCAACACGCCCTCGCCCTCATCCACGCGTCGTCGTTCCTCCTCGCAAAAAGTAACCGGAGACGACGGGGTAAAAAAAACCGCCGCAACGCACCCTCATTAACCACCCCAAACATCTGCACCACATCCCGCCACTCCTCCTGCGCCACAAACTCCATAATAACGCGTATATAGTCCACGGCGCGCTGCGCGTTCGCGATGCCCATGGGCCCGTTGAGGAAGTTGATCTGGCCGATTTTGCCAGAGTGGTTGTAGCCTAGGGGGCGTGGGCGCGTCAGCGTTAGTGATGAACAACGGAGCATAGAACGAGATGAGGAACAACGGAGCATAGAACGAAATGAGAGGCAGGCAAGACGGCGGGACAACACAAGACAAGACAAAATCAAGCGGCGTTTTTGTTGCTCACTGGTCAGGAACGAAGTGGATCACCACTGTCACGCCGCACAAGGAGAAACGAAGTGAAACCACCACCACGCAGATGCGATGGGAGAGCTCTACCCCATCCACTCCCACACAAACCGCCTCCACTCATCACCCCTCGAATCACGAACCACGAGTCACAAATTCAAGAACACGCACCATTCTGCGACCCCGGAATCGTATGCAGGTCCAAATTGACCCGCAGCCCGTACTTGCGCGCCCAGCCCAGGAGGCGGACGATGTACCTGTGTGCGCCAAACGCGAAAATAGGGGGGTCAATAAAAATCGGTAGGAAACGTCAAGGTAGCCGGATTTGAAGGGAAAGTGGACGGGATTTCGAGGGAAAGGTGACGAGTTCGTGGTATGGAAGGTTAAGGGTAATGAGTTCGTGGTATGGAAGGTTAAGGGTAATGAGTTCGTGGTGAATACGAGGACGAGCGGTTGGATCAAAGAGTGGGAAGGAGGATTGGATGCACAGTGACAGGGATTGAGAGGAAGAAAAAGAGAAGAGAGGAGTAAACGGACGCACTTCCAACAAACGCCCTCCAGAAACGGCTCCGCGACGGTACCGGTCGCGTCGGCGCCGACGTCGGACCAGGTGCTGGAAGACAAGGATTTTGTATTAGCATGGTGTTTACGGCAGTAGATAAAAAGAGAGGGAATTGGGAAGGTGTGGAAGTGGGAGATGGGAAGAGGAGGAGAGGAGAATGGAAAAAGAGAGGAAGTAGGAAGGTATGCGGAAGTCAAAGCACAACGCTCGACCAAAGCCGAAGCCCCAGCACGACGGTGTGGGAAGAGAATATAATCAAATATACTCGACTCGCGAAAGATGCTCGACCTCAAGTCAAAGCACAACGATCTGCTCGAGCGAAGCCGCAACATGTCTGCCACCACGAAGCATGCCGCCAAGCACCCCGCAAAGCCCCAACACAAAGCCCAACGACATCAAAGCACAGGGTCTTCAGCGTGCTCCCGGTTCCAAGCCGAAGCCCCAGCACGAAGCCGAAGCCCAGCACGAAGCCGAAACCGAAGCCTAAGCCGATCTGCTCGTCCCAATGCGAAGCACAATGCAAGCCCCAACCGCGCGCGATCGAAGCTCCAGCCCCTCAATACCGCTGGATTGAAGCCGAAGCACACCTCCCTCCCTCCCTCCCTCCTTCCTCTTCCCATCGCTGGCCTTCGAGCACCAATACTCCGCTTCCCCTCATAAAAAACGCCCCCGCCCGAAAACCCGTTCGAGGCCACAACGCCCCCGCCCGCCTCTCCTCTCCTCTCCTCCCCAGAAAAAACACCACAAAGCCCGAAGCACGCCGACGCCGCCATACTCGATCTGCGCCAAAGCCCCTCCCTCCCTTCCTCCCTCGGAACGGGGGACATCGGAAGGCCAAAAAACAAAAGAAAACGACAAAGAATATGGGGAAAAAAATGACACACACCTAATCGCCCAAAACGGAATCGGCACCCGTATCCAATTAAGGCCCCGCCCCTGCGAATCTGCGCGATGTCTTGTTCGGTCTGTGGGCGAATGCGTTGGTAGTTAGTGAGTGATAAGTGACAGTCAGGAAAGCAACAGTCGGAACGCGAAGCCCAACGCGTGAACCAGAACACGAGGCACCAACGGGGCGCAAAGGTAGGGACCAAAAAAAAAAAAGCCGCCGAAAGAGAAAGAAAGAACCATCTGGCGCCGAAACCGATCGGGTGCGGAAATGCACATCGCACACCACGTTGCCGAAAACGAAGAAAAACCAATGCACGATCGGCGTGTCGGCGTGTCGACGCGTAGCGCGGCGACCGTCGCTCGGCGGCGGCGCTAAACGAACCAGTCGAGCGAAGCACCACGTCGCCCCCACGTCGTGCGGCACCGCCGAAAGAAAAACAAGCTTGATTGGCGGCACGGTGGAAGCCTAAGCCTAATGCGTCGAGCCAGAAGGGGACCAAGTGGGCAAGTGGGCGGGCACCCAAAAAAACAGGCGCCGA
>JARKIB010000453.1:0-95176 GCA_029378385.1 Mycena metata | reverse complement strand
TCGCGATTCTCGTTTCAACGAGAAGGATGATTTACCAGTACAGACCCAAACGTCGGTTCCACAGAAGCTTCACTTCACGAAGATTTTGCTTCACGACCAGAGACACTGAATAGCCGCTTGCTGAGGATCTAGGCTTTTCCTTTCGATAACCGGCAGCCTTCCTGCGGGACTCCGAAAAAACTCCGATCGTGCCAGCAGGATCCTAGGATTTGATCATAACTTTCAGTACGTAGAGGACGGAATTTCAAAAGTATACTGTTGTAAAATAATAATAAAAAGCGGGAGGGGGGAAGCTCGGGACCTTGTTCCCCCCACACCAGCTCCCGCAGATCTTCCGACGATTTTGTCCCATCAGAGGGGTTAATTCCGAAGGCGTACAGTAAGTGATGTTTCTGAACGGGGGAATCAGTCGATGGTACCTTGCGCCCACGGACGACGGACGGTGGAAATAGAAGACAACTGGTACATATCATTGATAAGATATGTGATGGTTAATCTCGACGCGCTTGTTCGCGGGTACATTCGTGCGCGTCTGCGGTTGTGATACACCGGAAGTTCGAGGTCAATATGGTCATCAGAACTCGCGCAATGTTCTGGAACCTAGGGTCAAGTTGATGGTAAGGTCCCTGACCAAGAACCACAGTCGGCTCTGTAAAGGAATTGGTCAAGTCATAGTAAGTGTACCGCGGACCCGTAGTCTACAACGCTAGGACTCGGTTGGGACTCGGAGATGTTTTGAGGCGGGACTCTGGATAGCTCCAAGCTCCCTTGTTAGAAGCTTTGATCACAATTTTGTTCAAGGGAATCAAACCTAGCCTTGTGAGAGAAGGAGATAATAAATGGGGTGAGCGCATGAGAACAAAGCTCGTACTCAACAACATCACCGCGATGCGTACAATGCTCCCGGCGGCGCCGCCCAAAGCTCACAGACCGACTGCTTCTGCATCAGCGCGCGACCCCCAAACGAATAGAAACGAAGCTCGGCATTGTCTGATCCTTCGTCCTCTAATTTCTTTTTAGTTTTCGTGAGATGATTTTCGATTCAGCAGTCACGTGAGGCGCGTTTTTGACGATCCGAGTACTGCCACCTTGCTGCCACTGCCGCTCGGGCGCTTTCTCCCCGGGTGGCATCAAGTCAAAGTCTCGACGGCCCATCGCCATCACTGATTGGACGTTAATTCCGCGGTTCGAGCTAACAGACCGCAGCAGTCACGTAGCTCTCTTAACTTTGTCAGCATGAGCCACTCTCTCCTGGCTGGTTTTGTTTCTAGGCGGTATACAATATCCCAGTCTGGGATCTCGGTCGCCAGCCCTAGCTTGTCTGGCGTTAAACGAGTCACAAACTTGGGAACTGTGTCAAACAAGTTCATTGTCGAACTCTCTGAAATCCCGAGCAAGCGAGCATTCGGCACCGTGAGCCCTTCGTCTCGAAACTTACCTTCCCTTTGAACGGTCCCCAGCCGCACGAAGAGTTGTACGGGTTCTTGCGGAAGCGCAAAATCTCCTTCGACGTAGACAAAGAATATGATGCCCCAGGCATTTTCATGGGGGCTGCGTTGACGCTGACTGTGCGCTTCCAACTTGATTTTTTCAACTTGCTGACACTGCCCTGAACTAGGACTCTCAAGTATGCGTTACATACGATAACCCGCATAATATTCCTTGACTCGTATCTATCAGGACGTGACGGATATCCTCAACCTGGATGGCGTTGTAGCCATCCGTCCGGTCCGCACCTATACTCGGACAATGTAAAAATACTCAAATTTGACCACGGGTCGACTGCGCTGATGAAACCCAGGCCAATTTCTTCTAGACCCGTTTCTCCCGGGGATGCGGGTCTCCCCGACTCAGAAGCCACACATATCACGACCGTATGTGTCATATATCTTTAGTGCGGGAGGGCTCATCGTTTCGCAGGGCGTCGATAGGTTACACGCGCATGGCTTTACTGGTAAAGGGGTAAAAATTGGCATGTAAGTGCCTACTAGTATTTCAAGTTCCGGACTGACTGCCTCACTCAAGCATTGACTCAGGCGTCGATTACACGCATCCCTCGTTGGGATCAGGGTTCGGCCCAGGATTCAAAATTGCAGGCGGCTTCGATTTTGTTGGTGATAACTATACCGGCGACAACACCCCAGTACCAGATTCCGACCCATTGGACCAATGTTTTGGGTAAGAGTTTTGCCATGCTCTTTAATCATCGCGACTCAATCTTTTCGACAGCCACGGTTCGTAGATCATTTTACTACCCTAGTATTCAACCACCATGTTCTGGGCAGGAACTCTCGTTGCCGTATGTGTGGCCCCTCCATTCTCAGCCGACTCTAAGTCGATTCTAGGGAGTCATTGGAGCAAACCCAGGCAACGAATTCAACATTAGCGGTGTTGCATACGATTCCACACTCTATGCCTACCGCGTCTTTTCGTGCGACGGTTAGTACGATACATTTGCGTGCAATCCTACTCGAGCGCTAATGGCGGGTGCGTAGGGACCACCTCCGACGATAGTGAATACGACCTTTCCTTTACTCTTGCGTTCAAACTTCAATGTCTCCTTAGTCATTCTGGAAGCCTTACTTATGGCCGTCAAAGATGGCGTGGATATCATAACTATGAGCATCGGAGGTTCGGATGGGTGGACGACGGCTACGGTAACGGTCGTTTCAAGCCGAATCGCTGCGTCCGGTAAGGTCGTGACCATTGCAGCGGATAACAATGTACGTCTGCCTGCCTTCTTTCGCAATCATCGAAGCCAGAAACATGTTCTCTAGGGCGCATCCGGCTCGTGGTTTTCCTCGCGCCCAGGGAATGCCATTGACGGGATCTCCGTTGCGTCCTCGGACAACACCGCCCTTCCACTCCAAACTTTGACGCTTGAGGGTGTCGACCACGCGCCCATTTTTTACTACGATGTGCAACATCCATCATTCTGCGAAGTGGATTCACACTGACATCAAGTTGAAGACGTTCCCCCTCCCGGTCAACGGGACCTTGCCTCTTTATGCTACCTCGAATGACACCACCGTAGCCGACGATGCGTGCAACCCCTTACCTGCCTCCACCCCAGATCTATCCAAACTCGTGGTCCTTGTGAGACGCGGGACGTGCGCATTTGTGCGTGGATTTTCTTCATGCCTTTTTTTTCATGCCCAACCGGTATAATGTAGGCAACCAAGCTTGCTAACATTGCAGCTTTTGGAGCGAACACTGCGCTCTTCTATGAGTGCGTGCCCATTCTAACCGATTAACGATGCATTATAGCCAAGGAATATAGTAACGGAATCGGCTTCGCAAACATCCAGGCAATTCTCCCTCTTAGCTGATCTCGTTGCTTGTCTGATACTCATGATGTCCTCAGGTTGGCAACTTCACGGCAGCTCTCATTCAAGCGCAAGACGGTGTTTTTGTACGTCCCCACTGTTCCCTGAGAGAATTATCTGCTAGAAATTAGATAGCTTGTGCAACACTTAGCCGCGGGAGCAGCCATAAGCGTTACCTTTCCCCAGTCTGGAGGTGTAGCACAGTTCCCTTTACCCAATGGAGGCCTTGTCTCGGCCTTCACTTCGTACGGCCCGACAAACGATTTTTACTTCAAACCGTCCATTACCGCACCCGGGGGCAACATACTATCAACATTCCCCGTCCCACTGGGGAGCTGGATTGTCGATTCTGGTGTACGGCATATTCCGTTTCTCCACGCAGAAAACATTTAAATTATACATCTAGACGTCGATGGCCGCTCCCTTTATGGCCGGTAGCGCCGCGCTTCTTCTCGCGGTTCAAGGCAGAACAACTTCCGTCGCGAAGACTGCGCGCACCCTCTTTCAAGCCACGGCCAAGCCCATATCGTCTAATTCCACCTCTGGCGCCCCATTTCAGACAGTCACCCAACAAGGTGCGGGTCTGGTGCAAGTCTACGATGCCATTTTTGGGACCACACTCCTCTCGCACACGGAGCTCGTCCTTAATGACAGCACACATTTTGCTGGACCGTACGTTGTCTCTTCCAAACCTCGGGTGGTTGTCACTAATCGAACCCTTCTCCAGTCAAAGATTCACCGTCACAAATACGGGAAAGACTGGCAAGATTTATACCCTCAGTCACCTGCCTACAGGCACAGCAGTTACAGTCACTCCCGTAAGCTCAGCACCCTGGATGGCGAACAACTGACTGATCGTAATTTTGAGGACACCGTTTTTCCTGCGCTGGGCCCGGTCCCCTTGTCGACACAGTATGCGACTGTAAGCTTCAACACTGCGGAATTTACCCTCCTACCTGGTCATTCGCACGAGATCATAGCCACCATCCAGCCACCCTACGGCGTCGATACAACCACCTTCCCCGTGTACTCTGGCTTCATCTACGTCACAAGCGGCAATGAATCCGTTCATGCAACGTATCTCGGCCTCGCCGCGTCGCTCAAAGACAAGCAAGTCATTGATAACACAGATTTCGTCTTTGGTGTGCCACTTCCCGCTCTCCTCGATTCATTGGGAAACTTTCAGGACGGGCCGCTCAACTACACACTCGCCGGGGATGATGCACCGACGGTGCTATGGCGCCAGGCCTTCGGCACGCCTCTCCTCCGACTCGACCTTGTAACGGCAGACACCGCACTAATTGGGGGACTGAATCCGCGCTCATCGATCTCTTTCACGAACTCCCACGCCGGTGGATCCTTTGCGAAGGTCCACATTCTCGGCACCCTCTTGGAGATGGAATATCTCAATCGCAATGACGAGGTAGGTTTGTGCAATGACTTATCGATGCATATTTTCCTCATCCGTGTCAAGGGGGCACTCTTGGACAACACCTTCATACTCTCGAATGTGTTTGCCAATGGGAGCGCGATCCCTGCTGATGCGAGCTATCGAGTGCTGCTCCGCTCTCTGCGGGTAACTGGCGACCCAGCCGACGAGGCCGACTACGAGAGTTGGCTCAGCCCGATCATTGGGGTCGTCGTATAAGACTATTGTTCAAAACTTTCATGTCGTTTTTTGCGCCTCTGCCTCGTCTATTTTGATTTTCGGAAATTTCCCGTCGATTTTCCCACGGTTCAAACGAGTTCAAAGTTGGAAGATCTCGAATCGGTGGAGAAGCTGTCGAATTTCGTGAGGCAGTCCCGGAACTTGCGCAGACTTGAGTCTCAGGTTTAGAAGCATTTCGGAAGGAGAAGATTCAAAAGTAATTCATTTCTATCTAGATCTTCTAGCCCCGGAGACAACCAAATCGTATGCAGATCGACTACTGGCTCCAGGATTGCTTAATTAAATCTGAGGCTCTCTCGCCAATGACGTAAGCGCTCGCTTGCGTGTGTGCAGCCGGAATGAAGGGCTGGGAATAGGTCGAATAAAGGTATGGCAAGCGCTGGATCACTCACCACGATGGAGAGGTCCACAACTCGCAGTCCACTGGTTCCCTTGACGGTCAGATCGGGATCAACGACGCCCCATGCGGCTCCTTTCGGTGACATGCTCGCGGTCCCGACGGGGTGATAAACAGTTCCAGCATTCTCGCGGATCCACTCGTCAATTTCGTCGTCCGTACTTGTAAAGTTCAAGCCGAATGGAGAGATGACATAGTTCTTCCAAGCCGGGGCAGAGGCAAACCGAAAGGCGCTCTTGACGGCTTCGCGCATGACAAAGAAATCGACCTCAGAGCCAAGTAGATTCGGGTTGATCAGCGGCGGCGCCAGGGGATCGCTCGTGATCAGCGTTACCGACCCACCTAGCCAGCAAGTTAAATAGATATGCTATTTGAATGAAACACTTACGAGCGGCCGGCGAAACCACGGCAGGAACGACACCGAGGAAATTTCCAGTGGGGGGAGGGGCTGCGAGCATCCCATTCGAAATTATGAGCTCGTAATGGGATGTATTGGGCCCGGCAGCAGGGTCGGGAACCTGTTCGAAGATGGAGGAATTATCAGGAATTCGGAGCCAACCCATGTGGCTCAAAGGATTGTCCACTAAGGGCCCCAATCGAGATTTGTTCCACTGGGCGAGCTCCGCTGCCTGGAGTGTTGCGTTCCGTTCTGCAGTCTCATAGGTGTTGTTCGATTTGACCAGGAAGGAGAGTAGGGCAAGGGTGTGGTCGGTGAGATTTTGACCGACTGAAGGGAGGTCGTGTATTGGGTTGATTCCAAGAGACTTCAACGTTGAAGAATTACCAATGCCAGAGTTGAGCAATATATGAGGTGTCCCGATGCTTCCTGCTGATAGTATGACCTCCTTCTGTGCTGTCAAGTTGAAGCGATTGCCTACGGGAACATGAGATTGATGCCCAGCATTGAGATATTATCCCTACCATTCAAATTTTGGAACTCGACTGTTCGAATTGAACCAAGTGTAGTTTGAAGGACCCGAGTAACTCTGGCATGCAACAATACATGTAGATTAGGGCGGGCGACGAATTGTGGGGCAAGGTAGGATGTGGCAGAGCTGCTCCGTGCACCGTCTTTAATTGTCGCTTGGCCCCAGCCTGTGTTCACAACGTTATAAAAATATTCCAAACTGCAAACATTGCGTACCTATGCCCAATTGTGCACCGGAATTCATATCAAGATTGAATGGGAATTCGTCCTAACGACGATGAGTTACGGTGGAGGGTGAACAATGATTCTGTACCAATTCCTTGGTCGTCTCAATAATGCGGTCATCCACTGGACTCGGAAACCCAGCGAGAGATACGGTATTGATTCCATTGAATCCATGGACCAGAGGATCGAACTGGCCTGTGGTGTTGTGGTGGTCGGCAGGAGCGCTGAAACGCTCATTCTGTTATTTTACCTCAATTACCAAACCATAAAATATTGTCGAACCCGCACGCACCTTCTTGAAATACGGCACCAGGGAGTCCCAGGCCCACCCCTCATCGCCCGTAACGTTTGCCCATCGGTCAAAGTCCTCCTTAGACCCCCGCGTATAGACCATGTAATCTGTGAATGCATATTTATATCGTCTGTATTTATAATATCTGAAACTTGACTTACTGACAGAACTACTCCCTCCCAAAACAAATCCCCGATTATAAGCTAGTGAACGGCCATTCAAAGCCGTCTGCGGTGTCGTCGTGTAATTCCAGTCCTGCGCGGTATCGGGTGTTGCTTGGGTACAAAAAAAGGGAACAATAATGTCCAAAACATTAGCGTTCCTAATAAGAACTGCTTAGAATTAGACTGCAACGAATATTTCCGAACGTACGAGCCACCAGCCTCCAGAACTAGAACCGAATTGGATGGATCCTCCGACAAACGGTTCGCGACGACGTTTCCCGCCGTTCCCCCTCCCACGACGATAAAGTCGAACTTGAGGTTCAAACTGCTCAAATCCGCGACGTTGTCGAGAATGGCTCCAAAGGACAGGGTACCTAAGGCAAGAGTTACAACGAAGCTAAACTTGGGCATCGCAAAGTGCTGAATAACTTTCTTCAGTTCGAAGGCTTTTTATACTGCACTCCGGTCTCCGTGATCGCCCGTTTGCCAAGATGATAGAGCCTGTGTGGCTCCGGCACTTCGCTCATTGCGGCGTGGTTAACGGTGTGCTGAAAGAGCCGGATGTGAATAATGCCCGCATTTCGCCGCCGACAGCGCGGTCTTGCGCAGGGACCACGACTGCGACATCGAAATTGAGTTGACTACCAATTGACTACCGTATCAAGTTACTGGCAGATGGTGACTTGGCACCTAAGCCGCCAATTGGACAGTGGGTATTGCCAACTTGAAGTATGAGACTGCCACATCATTGATTTGGAACCCGCGTTCGGAACCGTGCCGTTTAATCCTGCCTTCGCTGAGAATATTGAAAGGCGCCGGGAATCGCGGGCATTGGGACATCTATAATTAATACGGCCTTCAAGGGAGTGGCATCGACGAACCGTGAAGACCAACCATATCCATCGGTCCTTCCCACAGTGTTCGCTGAGAATGTCGAACTGCCGCACCCAGAATCACTGACTAATGGTTGCCGAAATTATGGGCCATCCATTATTCATCCCGCCCGCTAGTGCTGACCCGGGTATTCAGCATGTTCACTAGTTTAAAAAATCTCCTTATATACATAATTGCGTAGAGCTCGGTGCTAGTGCTCGCGCTCTGCACGCCGGTGTAGGGGGGCCATGAGCCCACGGCTTCTCGACGGCAAAATCGCAGTGCTCTCCGGAGTGCGTGGAGTATCATGAATAATTTGACTTCTCGGAAGCGAGCAAATTCGGGTTTATCAGCGGAGGTGCGAGGGACTTGTATTGAAGGGAATGAATCTGCCTGGCTGCGTCAATTTGGATAATTCAGCGTACGAGAGGTCGGCGTTATAATGGCCGATCTGACCGAGGGCAAATGCTGAGTATTTATCGGGCACGGGTAGCCCCACAGTGAGTCAGTAAAGTGCTCACTATCTACACTGAGAAGAGACAAGAGACAGATGCGTTTTTACACCAAATCCCCTGAAACCTGATTATCGACGAGACTGAGGTCTGGATGATTCAGCCCTTCGAGCGGCGGGAACGCCTCTGTCATCCTTCTGAGCACTAGAGTGCCTGAGAATGCAAGGGTTTGTGACTAGTCAAGCTAGTCAAGACTTGGGAAGCGTGATTCGAACCGTGGGAATTCGAAGGGTTTCACCGCAGTTCCTTCATGCCACAGATATTCGAGCAGGTTGTCGTGCACCACACCACCCTGATCAAGTTTCCTCGGTAGAATTGCTTCTCATCGATCTGCCGGCGCAGGTTGGAATACAGAACATAAAGATTCAAAATCAGTTCACCTTTGGCCTTCATCGCCTGGCGCCAGATACAGGCACCATCCGGAGTGACTCAACGCATGCGGTGGTTGGTGCATCGTCCGTGGACCGCCAAGACTCTGAACATGGCAAAGGGCGTTCCTATTATCCGGAGAAAGGCGGTAGACTGCCTCCTCGTTTCCGCTCAGCCAGCCACCCAGTGAGATAACGAAGGATCCTCAGAGTCAGTTTCATTACCGCTTCTCGGCAAGTATATGCTCAGCGTACTCAGGATCACTTGTTCGGTTTCCTACGTGGACTGCGTCAACCTTCGCTTTGGAACCCTGCATTGTGTTCGAATTCAGTTCAGTGTGGTGACTTCGTTCAGTAAAGGAAATGAAAACGCGATTGATGTGCGGAGTACAACAGGCCGCGGGCTTCAATCCTGCAACGTTCTAGGTGAGTTGATTGTGTTGGTTCTTCATAGATTATCGGCTTGACCCTCAAACCATAGCTATAGATCCACAGTCTCTTTATGGGGATCACATCGCCACATTTGCGCCGCGATTTCTTCGCAGGGGTATCCGCACTCGTAGGGAAAGTTGATGGCCAGGAGGTGCTGACGGAGGGGCTAGAGAACGCTCCGCTGTCGACAAAACTGCTGCCAGGAAGGCGGAGCGGAGAGCTTGGGGAAGCCGGAAACAACCAAAGAGTGAGAGAGAGCGGAATGGATGGTGGCTCGGTAGACGGGGCATATTAAGTTGTTCAGAGCTGAGAGAGTTGTTGAAGACGACACCAGATGAGGCCAAGAGAGAGCGAGTGAAACTATCATGAACAGGACCTGTTGTTCAACCCACGAGACAAATACAGTGGTTAGTGAAGGGCACAAGTTGAGGAGCTTCTACTCCAAAATATCGATAACCGAGGGCGGTCGTTCGATGTCTCCATGAGCATCCCCAACGACAGGCAGCCCTGCCTTCTGCCACGCACGATATCCGCCCACAACATCCGTTGCGTTGAGTAACCCGAGGTCAAGGAGCGACACTGCCGCTAGACTACTCGCCACGCCCTCCTCGCAGAACACAATCACTCGGAGATCGTACCTATCGACGATGAGCAGACGATGCTCACTCCGCGGGTCAAGCCGCCACTCGAGCATGTTTCGCTCGATGATGAGCGAGCCTGCGATTCCACCTGCGCGCTCACGCTCGGCTGCACTGCGGATGTCCACTAAAAAGGTTGGAGCGGCTACGAAGGGTCGTCAGCAGCTGCAAGGCGAGTCCCAACACAAGAGAAGCACCGACTGCGGGTGCGAGGAGCTCTGAATACGCCTGCTCGGGAGTAAGCCGCTGGAGGCGCGCACGGGCGCCGGCGAGAGCTTCAGCCGCACTACGACTTCCAGGAGGCGGGACAAGCGGATCCATTGGTGCCAAAGCGCACTTCCTCAGCGCATCCCAGATTGCAGTTTCGTCCGCGGAGGCGGGTGCAGGCGAGAGATCGCGAACAACAGCGACCCAGATAGACCCATCGTTGTTTGCGACTTGAATGCGGCCGAGAAACTTTGAGGAAGCGAGAAGAACCGCGCGCTGGACGTACGTCTCTGGTGCGCCGCAGATGAGGAGCGTGTTCTCGCTCGGGTCCTGGCGCGTCGATGGTCCCGTGGTCGCGATTGCAAAAACCTGAAGGAAATATGGTGTAATTAATCGATATCGAACTCCGGTGTAGACGTACGTGATCCTGGAGTAGCATATGCTCCTGCAGGACGCCTGCAACGCGCCGCAAAAAATCTTCGTCGTCGGTTTTGGAGAGGGTCAGCATTACGCCCAAACGCACGCCGTCGACGGTCTCGGCTTTCGTCTGGGTTCTGACGGCAACTTCGATGGCGACCTGGTCACGGACATGGTCGAGGGTGCGCTGAGGAAGCGAGGATTGGGTTGACTTGTCGGGGGCAATCGATTCGCGCGATGCTGCCGATGACCGAGGTTTGGAAGAGCGACGGGACATGGGTGGCGGCTGTGCTATTTTCAAGCTCCGCGTTCCCACGCCCTTTCTCAACATCTGACACGGCAGGTTTTTTCGCATTGCAAACTATGACTTTCCGGTGTTTCCTTGGATCCCTGTCGGTGGCTCGGCCGGGCCCTCGGACCCTAACCAGTAAACCTATTTGAACCGATGTGCCCCGAGTCGAAACTTCTAGCTGCCGGCCAACGCGGCTACCAGTCTTCTGCCACGTCTACATACTCCGTCCTCAACCCTGCTCATTCACAATGGATCCCACATTTCCCCTCGAGCTAGAAAGAAAAATATTCGAAATTTCCGCCATCTCTCGACCAACAGTGATTCCGAAACTCATGCGCGTCGCGTGGCGGGTGAAGGAATGGTATGTGCGGCTTCTGCACGAGAGATAGAAAATACTGAATCATCGCAAGGGTGGAGCCTTTGCTATACCGTACCATTGCTCTTCATAGCTCACAGGAAATCGACGGCTGTCCCCGCTTCACTGACCAGCGTCTCTTGAGCGCTATGCACGCGAAGCCAGCACTTTTCCACGACTCTGTACGCAACCTCTACCTCTACCTACCCCACAGCCCGACCGAGCTTCGCAAGATGGAGACAATCCTGTCTCATTGCACTTCCCTCCAAAATCTTTCAATCATGTTCAAATTCACGGATCCCAAGTGCACGAAATTAATCGCGGCCATGCCTTTGCTGCGTTTCTGCGGGGATTACCAACCCCTTCTCTGGGATCTGCCCCCCACTCATCACTTTTTCGCCAACATAACCCATCTCGCGCTCGGTCTAGTTTTCAACCTGACCGCAGCCGACGAACTGTGCACCCGCCTCGCCCTGATCCCCCACCTTACCCATCTTTCGTTCGACGCCCTCGACATAATACCCCACTGCATGCGCATTCTCCAGGACTGTCTGCTGCTCAGGGTCCTGGTCCTCTTCGCGCTGGACCTCGGCCAGTACGAATGGTGGCAGCAGGATCTCGCAGCGCTGTCGCACGACCCCCGATTCCTTGCGATGGGGCCTGCGTTGTACGTCGAGGACTGGCACATGGGCGTCCAGGAGGGCCTCGACTACTGGGGGCGTGCCGAAGATTTTATTGCGCATCGTCGAACGGGGAAAATCAATCGTGCGTGAAGATTCTTTTGGTTCGAAAATTATTCAAGTTAATATTCGATCTCAGCGCTGCAGTATGAGATTTACCACGTTTCAGTTGATTACAGGGACAACATCTTCGGGGTGGAAATGAACAGTACATAGACCCGTCAAGACCGAGTAGAATCCGCGAAGCGAGATTTATGATTCATAACTAGAATCGGTGAAGGCGTTGTGTCTCATTGAATGTACCAGAATACTTGGAAGATTTGTTCAATGTGGGGGAATTGGTCTTGGGACATTGTCTTCGGTATGGAAACATGAATTATTGCCTATTGTTGCGTGCAGATTTCGGCGAACCATCAACAAACCCCGGGTGCCCGGATCTGGATGCCGTGGTCAGCTTTGAACGCGAGGAAGGGGCACAATGGCATGGCCAAATCGAATTAATTATTCACGGTATTACAAGGTACAAATGACGATTAAAACGCGCAGTACAACCAGAATTCCAAAAAAAGAGGGTGGGTTCGTGTCAGAGGTATAGATATGAATGGTCGTTGAACCGGACATGAAAGAATGGCGGGGCGGCGACGACCTTCTTTTAGGTGGTCTTGATACCCAACTCCGCTGCGATGATCTGGAAAGCGTTGGAGCCGATGGCGATGGCCGTGGAGTAGGTGTTCTGCGAACGAAAGAATGCAATTTAGAGTCTGTTGAGAAAGAAAGAAAATGAATGTAACTCACGGCATTGACCATTTCAGGGCCGATCGAAACGTCTGTAAAGTTTAAATGATAAGTGGATCGAAGATGCTGGGTTACAGAAAACTTGCCTGCGATCTTCAGCTTCTTGACGCCGTATACATTCAGCGAAGGATCGACGACTCCCCCCTGAGCAAGAGGCTTCATTGGCGCGGTTCCGAACTGGAGAAAAACGGTCAACAGAAAATCAACGCGCATGAAGGCTAGAAAGACTTACAGAATGCCACGAGGTACCGACTGAAGGAGCGAAGTAAATGAGGTTAGTATTGTTTCTTCAACCAAGGCTGGATCCATACCAGCTGCGCGGATGTAGGCGTCAATTGCCGCATCGTCGGCCGCCGAGTAGACGATATTGGGGGCGGTTATCGCCACTGGTTCAGTCTCAGTCAAAGCGGCGGTGCTGTTTGCGGCGAATGGAGGGTGGGCAGGGGGCAATGCACCGCGGAACGAGGGCATTCTCCGGATGATCTCACGAGCTTTCTTGTAGCCCCAGCGCAACGCGGCAACATCAGATTGCCTATAGTATGATTGATGAGCAAAATATCATCCATCCCTTGAGGGACATACGCAGTGAGGAAACCGGAATTGAAGTTGGGTGGCGCGTAGACATCCGTCGCAGAGGAAATGTGGATGCTTCCAAGGGACTCGGGGTATCCCTACACCGATTTTGTGGTCAGTCAGATGAAGAGAAATGATCGGGTAACGGACCAAGAAAACACCGCCGCTAAGCCAAGAGGTTACAGGCAATCCAGTCTGGTCGGCGGGGAGGCTGTGAGAGTTATTAGGTTGTGGGTTTTCCGCGCGCCGCAGATCACACATACCCTGCCAAGGCGCTCATCCAGAAGACGGGCTTGTCGGTCTTGTTAGCGTAGAACGAATTCCAACGCGCGGTAAACTCGGGGCCAATTTCTGCGAGCTCTGCTGTCGTGGGGCGCACTTTAATTGCAGCGTCAACTCCGCTAAATAACTATCAGTATGTATGTCTTGTAGTCATCGAAAGTACTGACTTGGATGCAATAATGCCGGTACGGTTGGCGTCCCACTGGGTCAGTCCCTCTAAAAGTGGCATGAGAATGTTGGTCCATCACATGGAATAGCTACAAACGTGTCCAGGTTGTAGGATCGCCTCGGAAGATGTTATCAAAGGTAGGCGTCGTGGGGTCGGCAAAGTAAGGGCTGACGAGGAAGACGTGATCTATAGTCAGACACATCAGAAAAGAGTGCTTCGTTGAACCAAGACGAATAAACATACCGTTGTAGGTGGCCCCAACTCCTGGCAAGTTAACAAGCTGCTTCACACCAACCGACTTAAGAATGGAAGCGGCCCCAATGCCAGACCGCTCAAGGATCTGAGGGAATTGAGATTTATTAAACTCGCGTGAAACATGAACAATGAGTTTACCTGTGGGGTTCCCATTGCTCCTGCAGCGAGAACAACAAGTTTTGAGGCAGTGACCCGTTTGGGAGTGGGGTCGTAGTCGGGGAAGACGTGCTTGTCGTAGACGAATTCAACACCAGTCGCAGTGAGAGTTGAACTGAGACGTGTTCAGACATTGACACCGGTCACAACCCAGTGATTAACGCACTCGAATAGGACACGTGTAACGCGCGACCCCTCGGAGACGACGAGGTTGGGATTCCCTTGTTGAGTGTACAGGTAGTGGTGCTGTGAATCGAATACTTAGATGACAGGCGAGAAAGAAAGGGAAGGGTCGTACCGGTGCGTCACTGCGTGTCCCATTGACGCCGCCAATCCATCTAAATATTCAGCTTAGCAGGACACACGTGCAGCAGCCGTGGAACCATACTTGGGCATTCTCTATTAAAACGTCGGTCAAGTGGAACTTAAAAACGGCGAAAAACGGCGTACGTAGAAGACATTGATGGATTTGTTCGTGAAATCATTTCCATCAGGTCCGAGTGGCCTGTTCTTCTCCACCTGAGGTCCAATATTGAGGAATTGTTGAGCGATAGGGAGTATTCCATTGCCGCCGTAGGACACATGAAGAGGTCCGCTATTGCCGTGCGTTGCGGCGGAAGGGTTCGCGGGAGTGTTGACCTCGTAGGTTTCGGCCTTGGTTTGAAGGGAGTCAGGTCCAGCAATTAATTCGAGTTGAGGATTTGCGCACCTTGATCAAGAGAGGAATGAGAACCTTCGAGCCCCAACCTGGGTTGCTATATTCAACCTCCCAGTCATCGTAATCCGATGCGGATGCCCGGTTGTACAACATGAAATTAACGGAGGATCCTGTACCCGTTTTCAAAATAAACCAAAAGAAATCGGCAGAAACACTCACCACCACCGATACATTTTCCGACAGGAATGACAATGCTCCTCCCTGCAACGGCGTCGCTTGGGCTGGAAACCACAAATTGCTCCGTGGTACTGTACGGTGACAGATGAGAAAAGTATCTCGCCGGTTGAATGTGCTCAAGTTTGTCTTGAATACGCCGCGGGTCAACGTCGGAAGTGACGGAGAAGGGTTAGAGTACCTCGAGTAGTCGGGCCGCCTTCGAGGACAAGAATCTTGAGACTAGGTGCCGCAGCAGAGAGACTCCCAGCAATGATACTGGCTGACGCGCCGCCACCTGCAAATACCACATCAAATTGTCCACCGACCGTAACTTGCGGAGCGAGGAAAGCACTCCCGCTGCCTATTAGCACCGACACGAGCAACAGGGATCGCAGTCTAGAGAACATAGCAGTGGAGAGGGAAAGGTTGACAGTGCCAAAGGACTCGGATCCTTTTAACGAACGACAACGTTACCCCCTTGCGTAGGTTATTCTGGCGCGCCCCCGAGTACTTGCGATTGTTGATGTCCTTTATTTTGGATCGACATAAGCACGATGTGAATTCTTCCAAACCCGTTGCCATCCGGTGCCATCCGCAAACTGTTTTGGGCAAAGGTGGTGATGATCTCTTGGAGGATCTCGGGCTCGTCCTCGGGCTGGCCATCGCTTGTATTGGCAGATCGATGTTGTTTGGCGGGTGCGTCGTCTTTGTGTCACAATGTCGCCTTTCCGGAAATCAGAACAAGTGGGACAGGATGCAATCACCCTCCAATCACCCCAGGAACGCTCGGATGACTTGCCTTTGTGAAGGTCGGTTAACGTTCTTGGGCCTCTGGCAAGTTCCAAACCCGTTCAGCGTGCAGCAGGGTTATGGTGGCGGTGAAAACTTGGGATGTACGTAAGAGGATGACCCGCGGATCCCGATTTTTGATCGACAGTGATCAGTCTATATTTGGCAAATCAAGAAATATAGAACCACTACTGGATGTGCTAGGTTAGCCGGAGATACTGCTACCCCCAAGCTATCTTATTGCTTCCGCAGATTCTCATTTCCCTTGACGTCGTCGGACGACGAGTTGTCGCACCGATGAATCGTTGGCTAGCGTCGGCTGGCACTGCCCCTGAGCCCTGCATAAATGTGTTCCGTTCCATACGGTGCCTTGAAAGGACCAGACTTACCAGAATTAGCCTAGACTTCTCATCACCGGCATTGGCGCTTCAACTCGGCGAAAACCTCCGAGGAGATCGGTTTTTTGGGGGACAACGGAAAGTAATATTCCGAAAGAAATCCCTACACTTCTAGGAACTAAGGCTGAAGCGCAGAGCGACTCTAAAGTTGTCAGCGAAGGGAATGCGACTCAGAGCTACAGAACGAGCTGAGGGAGAAAGTGTTTGTGTCAGAGTTGTTGGGAGACATACATAGCTGCAGCTAAGTAGCGGGAACCAGTCTTTTGCATGAATAGTTAGTCGCAATATTCGGCCACCCTCAAAACCCAACTTCTGAACGTCTACCATGGCTTAAACGCCAGAATATGACACGATCTACGAAGGTTCTGAGCACTTACTTGATCGGCCCTTTTTGAACCGTGGGAAATATTCCAAGTTCGTCCCGCGGGCGCATTACGTCGTTATCATTTGAAGACAGACAAAAACCTTATCACGCAGGGACGTTTTTCTAAGTCACCCCGCCATCAGCACCATAAAATACAACCCAAATAACGATAGGGATAACCGATACAACACATCGCCGCTGATTACGCCAAATATGTCTTGTCCTGGGTCCTTCCGTCCATAGTTGAAGGATCGAAATCTTGTTCTCACGGATGAGCTTTAGTTCAAAACATTCGAAATACAGCACTTACATCCATGACCATAGTTTCGCCGTCCTTGAGGACCTCGGTGGTGCGTGCGATATTCACAGTACCACGAGAGCTGAATTTAACATTGGAAACTTGCCCCACTGCGGTGCTGACGTTCATATCGGCTCAGAATTAACTTGACGGGACAGTCGACCACTCGCCCGAGAGGTCGCTGCGGAAGATGGGAGCTCGCGCGTTGAGGGTAGCCATGAGAATACCTGTACCTAGTTAGTTGTGAGCTGGAAACGAGCAGTTTGCTTACAGCTTTCCAAGCATCAGGAAACTGAAGACCCATATGAGACAATATTCCCTCGTAGCGCGGATAGACTCATAAAATGAAGTGAAACCTGCAGAAGGTTAGATACATTCCCTAGAGAGTGTAAAACTCACTTCGGTCAAGGCGCCGGCACTCGTAACGGCTCCAATCTCCACACTGCACCGAATCAACCTCTTGATGAACCAGAAGTTTGTTGACAGGTGGAGCGTTGTTTTTGGCGCGAAAACTGCGGATTATTCTAATCAAACACAGAGTGATTCAGGGAAAGGACGCACGATCCAAACGAGCGACAGAGTTTTGAGCAAATCAGCAGCAGCCGTACTCGTCAACCAGACCTGCCAGCAAGCGAGTCAAACCTTGCCTCTCGAGTAAAATGATGGTAGGAGCGAACAATTTGTCGACACCGCGGCCTTAAACGGAGACCTGGATACAATGAAATCATCAGGACATGAAACTAGGTAATCGACTTACGACTATGCCATAATAAAAGGCCACGGTGACCTGTGTAAGCACCTGGTATCATTAACGTTAAGCTGACCATGCTACTCTTTCTCGAGGATTACGCACCAGAGCAATAATCGCCGGAAGCCACGGCTGCTTTGTTAAGCTCCATATACGCCATGTGTAGAACATCTGAGCCATGCCCGCCACTTTTTTGAAACCCCTCCTTCAGTTTTTCTCCAGAGGTTTGTTTTGGTTGTATCGACAGTCACAAACACCATTCAGTGCCGGAAGTGGCTCCTATAAATTATTCTCAGCAATTCCTGTTCACATACATACCCAGGACTAATCTATAATGACTGAATAGCACAATGAGGGCTTGCTGAACCATGAACGGAAGAAATAGAATCCGCACCAAGTGTATTAATAATATTGACTCTAAAAAATATTGTCAGCGTTCAGTGCCGTTTTGTATACGTTTTGTATACTCATACTATGTCACCTAGAAGGAACATGGACCATACTGCATGCATTTCAGCCTAGAGGAAATTTCGCAAGTAAATTAGTAGGCCTACCAAGCGCTTTAATCCCTGCGTGCTCTTTCGGGAACACCTCCGACCGTACGTCTTTGATAGTTTGCTTCAGTCGCCGTTGGTTCAATATCTGGCGGGTCACTCACAGACTTGCACAATCGGGATGCCATATCTTCAACGATGTTCAGGTCGGCTGCACGATACTTGGGGCGTTACTTTCAGACAAAACTGGAACATGTACCCCAGCATGAGTGGGCCTGTACTAAGTGATTCCGGGATCAGACGAGAAAACAGAGGATAGAAGTTGTTGGCTCACAGAAGCGCAACATTGATGCCCGGTATGACCACGGGCGGCATTCTTCGAATATTTGCGCAGGCGATGGAGGCGGGAAGCGAGAAAATACTGGTTGGTTCACGGAGTCTACTCAGATCATTTGGGACGGTGAGTGATTCAAGAGCTTGTCCGCTGGATCAGGAGCGGAAGAGATGACCTCGGGGTTCAATCTCGCTTAGCGAACAACAGAAGTAGAGAACGGGTTCTATATTTTGCATTCATCGGCATTCTCTGATGTCATCGGTCTTGATTATCAGACTCCGGTTTTCGACCGCACGATACTCTTGAGTCTTGCCATTGGGTTGGATATCACTGAACCGTGGGAGATCACAGTGTAGTGGCTGTGTCTGATGATGTGGCCGGGCCGTAGTCACCGCCATCACCAAACGCATACTAAACCGCCACCACGCTTTCCCCTTCGTCCAGCTTCGTCGTTGGACTGAATTCCGCAGCCCGGATATAGATCCGCTAAAGAACCGTTGACGTCGCTGCAGTGGCTGCTGGTCGATGACCCTATAGCTACTATCGAGATTCGACCAATCACTTTATGACATGACTCGTACTGGCAATTGAGAAGATGTGTTCCACTGGCAGTCATGAAATTTCTCGCGGTACGGAGACTGGAAATCTTACGGACCTCCGGTGGACTTCTTTTTCCAAACTTGCAATCCGTACTGGATATATCTTCCCATCCGAGTCAACTATTCTCTCGCGGTTCGGAACCCGCCCCGCTTGAAATGCCAGCTGACTCTAAGCGGTTTTTGACCGCCCACTCCCTCTCACACGGCCACGACCATGTCTGGGGAGAACACGGAAACAAAGGCCTCGCTCGAGAAAGCTGTGGACTCGCAGTCCACTGGTGGTAGTTCCGACCGGTTTGACTTTGGCGGAGAGTCGACACTTCCTCCTCCGCCCACGCTGACGGCAGCAGAAGAGCGCAAGCTATGGCGCAAGGTCGACCTCAGACTCATGGCAATCCTGTCCCTCCTCTACTTGTTTTCTTTCCTGGATCGGGGCAAGTACCATGTTCTGTGATTCCATTACGCTTGCTGAGGCAGATTGACAGGGAACATCGGTAAGTCATGCCACCAC
This sequence comes from Mycena metata, assembly GCA_029378385.1. NCBI lineage: Eukaryota > Fungi > Basidiomycota > Agaricomycetes > Agaricales > Mycenaceae > Mycena > Mycena metata. Next base: position 75,762 of record JARKIB010000453.1, on the reverse strand, counting down.
TTTGGAATGAAAATATCTGATTTCCTCCAGGAAATGCGCGCCTTCAGGGTCTCGAGACGCAACTCAACCTCACCGGAAACAAATTCAACATTGCCTTGGTGAGTGGGGTGTTCGCGAAAATCGTACGCCTTTACTCACAGCTCGTAGACCATGTACTTCATTGTGCGCGCGCTCCTTTCTGGCGTGGCATTCCTGACTCTCATTTCGTAGCCCTATTGCATTTTTGAGTGCCCGGCGAAGTAAGTATCCGAACCGAGCACATTGATGTGAAGCTAACTTCTAATTTAGCATGGTCTTGAAGCGATTCCGCCCCTCGAAGTAAGTTGAACCTCGACGGAATTTGATCCGTTGGCTGAATAATTATAGGTGGCTTCCGGGGCTCACAGTCTGCTGCTTCATCCTACTTAAATTCGATTACTGACGGATTCAAGGTCGTTTGGGGCATTATTATGTACGTACCTTGGTCGAATAGTATGATCAATCAACTCACAAATATCTGCGCCCAAAAGGACTCTCATGGGCCTGGTTAAAACGTGAGTGCGCAGAGTTTAAAAGTTAATTTGTACTCAGCTCTACACAGCTATCCCCAGCTGGTGGGAACACGAATCTGCCTCGGCGTAGGTTTGTCATCACTATATTATTTCGTTTCCATATCCCATGTGAATCGTGATTTTTTTGGAATATAGTGGAAGCAGGATTATTTCCGTGAGCCATTTTTCTCTCCCAATCATCCTCCATCCCTGAAACTTCGACGCCAGCGGAGTCGTTTACTAGTATGGCCAACAACATCTTGCACATTTTCCGTGGTTTAAACTTGAACTAACCTACAGTCTCACCCTTTGGTATCCTCGCCACATGTTGCAATGGCGGATCGGCCTCTTCTTTGGCGCTGCATCCCTTGCCGGGGCATTCAGTGGGTTACTGGCCTACGGCATCAGCTTTATGAATGGCACTGGCGGTCTGCAGAGTTGGTCCTGGATATTCATTCTGGTTCGTTTTAAGTCCCTCCTCCCCATTCGTGGTTGGTTGAATATGAGAATAAAGGAAGGCCTCGCGACCATCGTTGTAGGAATTGCGGCATTCTTCAGTTCGCGTTTTGGGCCATGTGTGCGTGTGATATGAGCCTGACGCGAGGACATCAGTTTTGGTGGACTTCCCCGTGACAGCAACATTCCTGACGCCAGAGGAGCGCTCTTTTATCGTGTTCACGAAGAGTACGAGATTTCGGATCTCTCTCGCGGAGATTGTTGATGTCTCCTCCTGTAGAATACGACAACTCGTCAGTCGGCGAGGAGGAACACTTCGAAGTGCGCCATCTCGTTGAGGCTTTGACTGATTGGCAGGTACTTCCCTCGGTTGTTTATGTTCTCACCAGACTGACAAGAGACAGGTCTGGGTCCATATGCTGGTGTATATGAGTATCATAACGAATCGTAAGACCGACGACATGGATCCTATTTCCCCGACATATTAACGCCATTCAGTTTACGGGATTACTTTGTTCTTACCGTGAGTTGTCGGAGTTCCTATGATTATATCTGACTGAGGCGAATGTTTCAACAGAACCATCATTTCCACGTAGGCCGACCCTCGAGGCTTCTGTCTCCGTGGCTGATTCAGCCCCCACAGATTCGGACACAGCCCATCCGTTTCCAACGCGCTCACCGTGCCTCCATATGCGAGTCCTAGCTAAGTTTGAACCATGTTGAATCATTGAGACGACTTGGATTTAGGTGGTTGCGAGTGTGTCATTTTCTCCGGATATTGAAATAGGTTTTCTGAACCACATGCAGCTATTGTTCTCTTCATCTTCGCCTATTGGTCGGACCGAACAAAACTCCGGTTTCCTTTCATTCTTGCAGGGTTCACTTGCAACTTGATAGGGTTTGCAATCAACATTTCCACTGCGCCCTCTGGTATGAGTTCGTCATCTCTTTGGACTTGCCTCTCACCCCGTAAAGGCGTCAAATACTTCGGGACGTTCTTCTGCGTCACCGGAGCATACGCCGCGGTCCCCGGTATCGTCGCATGGTGAGCTCGGCCACCAAGCCCGAGACCAATGTGGCTGACTTTCCCAGGCTCGGAAATAATTTGTCAGGACAATATAAGAGGGGAGTTGGGATGGCTTTCCAGATCGGCATCGGGCACTTTGGGCGAGTTCCTCCAATAGATTTCCACTTATTTATTGACACGACGATTACAGAGGTGCATTCGCCAGCAATTTCTATCGCACACAAGATAAACCGCGTTACCTCGTCGGGCGTAAGTACCTCCGGATGCTTATAAGCCTCGTTTTGATTCAAATCTGTTTAGATGGCTGTGAACTCATGTTTGTGGCAATCGGTATAATCTCCACTGTTGTGGCTACCTTGGTCTCGCACCGTGTTAATCGCCGCCGGGAGGCCGCTTTGGAGAGAGGGGAGAAGAACCTACGCACTCCCAAGGAATTGAGAGCGATGGGTGACAGGGCCCCGGATTTCCGATACACTCTGTAGCTGTACTCTGTTTTCTGTAATTACTTGATTTGGATGTGAGCGGTTGTTTTCATCTGTTTGCTTCGGGGGTCGTTGAAGCTGTGCACATCAAACTCCGGCAGTGCAAGTGCAGTGAGCACCTCTTCCGCCGTGTAGCTTCGGTATGAAGCTCTAAGCCCACTTTCACTATGGATGAAGAAGAGTAATTCCCTCCCTCCTGTGGAGTTTCGGCTTGCTGATTCGAAATCAGACCCTGGACCTGCACTGTGGTTCGCGCGCATGGGCTCCGTTTAATGCGTCCCGAGAAGGCGTGGCGGCCAATCGTTACCGTTGAGCTCGACAAGGCTCAGATGCACGAAACGGTTCTAGGCTCGGATGGCCAAGCTGTAAACGTTAGGCAATCCTTCCGCCTGTACGTTTATTCTTCCATCGCCCTTGACTTCCCTACCTTGACTTCCCTGATTTCAGCCGTGGTGCGTCCTTAACTTCGCAAGTTGAAGTCAAGGTACTACTCATCCATCCCATGTATTGTTTATCATTTATACCAATAGGTATTCCACCGCTCCCAAAGTAAGAAAAAAGGAAAGAAGCGGAATCTGGTGGGTAGCGCTAGCTGCTCATTGGGCGATATGTGGATGAAACATGGCGGGGAACCTAGTGAGTTCCACATCATGCCCTGCTTCTCCGATCCCGTCCCGACATTGACTGACGAAAGGACTAGAATTGCGCCTAAATTGCCAAAATCCCACCAACCGTTCTCCCGGAAGCCGGGGGAGACCGCAAAACGGGGCTCTGGTTCATTTAAGGCTGCGGCCTCCTCCCTCATTTGCCTCTGGATCCAGCCCGACACTGTCCGACGACGAAGATGAGGGCGCCTTCTCCAGTGCTGCCTCGACGTCATGTAAACCTTCTCTAGCTCCTCCGCGCACACTAATATTCATGCTATTAATCAGCGCACGACTCCGAGACCCTTATCCCGCCGTCAGTGGAGGAATTCCCCCAGCAACCGATAAAGAGACGCCGACGCGTGCGCGGCTACTGTGTCAACTCCGATGACGAGCCCCCTTCGTACTCGGAGACCGACGACGACGACGACGACGAAAAGCCTCTACTCGGGGGTTCGATCTTCGATGACGATGACGAGCCAGACCGTCCTCGTACGCCCGTCAAAATTTCGTTTAACCCAGTGGAGTGGATTGCTGCTAGTCTCCTTCCACGATACACCGAGCGGATCGAGGTACCCCCGGACCTCAACTTCTTCGAGCGGGCGATCTCTTCCATTACCGTCTACCGTGAAATGAAGGGCGCCTGCGGCGAAACAGATTTCGAGCGGATTTTCACGAGATTGCAGATGGAGTGGACCTACACCGCCGGAGTCGTGAGTCTTTACTTCTTCGGGGAATATCCATCAACTTATCCTTAACAGCTTGTGGCTCTGGCTGCGGTGGATACCGCTGTATTCAGCATCTCTCCAGGCTCTATATTTGACATAAGTCCCGTTGCCCGCGGTGCTGTGGCGGCTAGCAGTATCGCGTCCGGTCTCGGTATTGCCTGTGCTGCTTGGTTCCTGGTCCGGTATGCGTGGGTCGACCTCCACACGTTCGTGGTCAGTAACCTTTTACCCCTTGACCTTCCGTTTGAAAACTTTGCATAGACTCGGGCCGAGGATATTATGTCCACCGAGAATCCCTCCTACTTTTTCTTCGCCATCTCGGCACGCATCCCGTCGCTATTAATGTTTATCAGTGCTATCGCCCTGATGTTGTTCATGGCGATCGTGGCCTGGAGTGCCTGGCCCATGGCCGTTCTTGCACTCTCTTTCCTTGTGGGGCTATTACTCGGCCTCCAGTTCCTCGTCTTCGGCCTTGTGTGGATTGCAAAGACCGTGCGGAAGTTTTTCCGATTCTTGGTTCGCATCGCGACTTTCCGAGAACCGGTGGGAATGACTGAAAAAAACTGACACTCAACTATTTATCTTCATATTTATACCAGTATAATGTATGTGAGCTCTCGGAATGTATCATGCAAATTTATATCCCGACAGAACACCCACGACCGAGGATTCGAACATCCAGCTGACCAACTGGCGGGCGCTCTTTCTCACGCAGCCGACGCGACGGATGCCCGTCCTTCTGATAGTACTTGGCAGTCTTCGCTCCACTGACAGATAACGACAGGACCACAGGTTCATGGTCATATGTCCCACCGTCTTACAGCCGCAACACCTATATATTTAGGCGTAGAACCACAGCTGACCTCGTTCCCTCGTTCCCTCTTTATCGTCGAACCACCATGTCCGCAGGAGAGAAGACGAAGACCTCGCTCGAGAAAGGCTCGACGGAAGATGTCCAAGTCAAGACTGAGGATGAACTCGACTTCGGTGGAGACTCGCTGCTCCCACCGCCGCCCACGCTCGACGACGAGCAGGAGCGAAAGTTATGGCGCAAAGTCGACCTACGATTAATGCCAATATTGTCGTTGATGTACCTTCTGTCCTTCCTTGATCGAGGTACTTAGCTGCGACCTTTCCTGTGCTGACAGCTTGATGACTGGGTTATTCTAGGGAATATCGGTGTGTGGATCCAATGCAAAGAAAAATGAGCGCGGGTACTAAAACCACTCAGGAAATGCGCGGTTGGACGGACTCCAGGATCAGTTGAATCTCACGGGAAACAAATATAACATCGCCTTGGTAGGAATATACATAGCTCGTTCTAGTGCTCAGCAACTCACGCATTGATCAGACTATGTATTTCATTGTGAGTTGAATCGCCCTCTTTTATTTCCTATCCTGATGTCCAAAAGCCGTACTGCCTCTTTGAATGCCCGGCAAAGTAAGTTTCGGCTTCTGCCGCGTCTGTCATATCTAAACTTGATTTAATAGTTTGGTGCTTAAGCGTTTTCGGCCTTCAAAGTGAGTCGTTCGACCCATAATTCTATATCGGAGTTCAGATTCTTTGCAGATGGCTCCCCGGGATCACCGTACGCCCTTTGTTAGTCTAGAAAAGAAAAAAAATCTCACGACTGTAACAAGGTGGTTTGGGGGATTATCATGTGCGTCATACGTTGTAGATTTCCCTTCCTCCGCTCAAGACTAATAGGACTATGATGGGCCTGGTTAAAAGGTGAGAGGCGCCGGTAACATAGTGGCCTACTCGACCTAACGGAATTGTCTTAGCTACCCCCAGCTTGTGGGTGTGCGAGTCTGTCTCGGGGTAGGTTCGTCGTCACTATGTTATTTCGTTTCCATATCCCATGTGAATCGTGATTTTTTCTAGCGGAGGCAGGATTATTTCCGTGAGTACACCTCTCGTCTGCAAAAGCTCTCAGATTGAATATCCTCAATCTAGCGGCGTCGTCTACTAGTATGTGATCCCATCTTTTTGTGGAAGTCCCATAAAATTGCTTCAGTCTTTCACTTTGGTACCCTCGGCACATGCTTCAGTGGCGGATCGGCCTCTTCTTTGGCGCTGCATCTCTCGCTGGGGCATGCAGTGGACTCTTGGCTTACGGTATAAATTTCCTGAGTGGTACCCAGGGCTTGGAAGGCTGGTCGTGGATTTTTATCTTGGTTCGTGTTGATTTATTTCAAGGCTACATCGTTTTCCCGACACTGTCACAGGAGGGTATCGCTACTGTCGCCGTCGGACTACTGGCATTCGTTGGTACGTCTAGTTCAACTTTGGTTCAACTTTGTTTGCAGTTGTTTTCTGATCGTCATCACTCAGTGTTGGTTGACTTTCCATCCACGGCAGAATTCCTGACGCTCGAGGAGCGGTCTTACATCGTTTGGAGGAAGAGTATGTGCTTTCACTTCCAGATCTTCGTCCCTAACGTTTAAATTTCCAGAATATGACAACTCGTCAGTCGGCGAGGAAGAACACTTCGAGATGCGGCACCTTGTATCTGCTCTGCTTGACTGGCAGGTCTGGCTTCACATCCTAATTTACATGTGCGCCGTCAAGTCGACTTGCCTGCTTCGCCGCTAACTTTCCCCATAGGTCCGTCATCGGACCGCGTAAACATTCATTCCCTGGTTTAATTCGGTGCTGACTTCAAATACAGTTTATGGGATCACTCTCTTCCTGCCGTGAGCCCTCCAAAATCCGATTCTCTGTTTAAATCTGACCACCATTGGGTCTAGTACAATTATCAGCACGTAAGAGCGTACTGATGTTATTTGGTCTGATTTCAGCCTAATTGCCTTTCAAGATTTGGACACAACGTGCCCGTTTCCCAGCTGCTCACAGTGCCCCCCTACTTGAGTATTTCACATCCTACAACCTGATGAATTCTCATGCCGGATGTCACCAGGTCTTCGCCAGTATGTTTTTGTTCAAACAGAAACAAACAAAGATCTAAAATGATTCCCCTAGCTATCGTCCTTTTCATCTTTGCATATTGGTCGGACAAGATACAGAAACGTTCTCCGTTCATCTTTGGGGGCCTTCTTATGCTCCTGGTGGGATTTTCGATCAATATATCGAATGCACCGTCAGGCGTAAAATACTTTGGCACGTTTTTCTGTGTCGCTGGAAGCTACGCGTCGTTCCCCGGTGTGGTCGCTTGGTTTGTTTCCATTTTCGAAATGTCCTTCAACTTCACTGATGTCGAGGAAAGGCTTGGAAACAACCTTAGTGGTCAATACAAACGCGGGGTAGGAATGGCTCTTCACATTGGGATTGGGAATTTCAGGCGCGTCGGACTCAATGACGTGACTCTCCTCCTCCTAACACGTGGATAACCACAGCGGGGCAATTGCCAGTAACATTTTCCGTACCCAGGACAAGCCTCGCTTCCTTGTTGGACGTATGTGATTCAAGTTTTAGTTGTAGCATCTAACCCATATTTGACAGATGGCTGCGAGCTTATGTTTGTAGGGATTGGGCTCATCTGTGTGCCCATCGCTGTTGTGACCTACAACCGCATCAATAAGCGCCGCGACGAAGTGGCTCGTGGTCTGCACGGCGAGCAACACATCTACACGCCAATGGAGTTACGCCGCATGGGCGACAGGGCGCCCGACTTCAGGTATACGATTTAGGGATTGGTCGAGACATGTATTCTGTAAAAATTCAACGAAACTGCCTTATTGGGACGAGAGCGGTTGTTTACTTTCAAAGTGCATGCCAAACATCAACGTCAGCCTTCTTCTTTCTTTCGTCCATGGCAGCCGAACTTAAGACCGCTGGCAACGCCCTTTTTGCCGCTCAAAACTACGGTGCTGCTATCGAGAAGTACACCGCCGCGATTGCTTTGGATCCGCAGAACGCGGTGCTTTACTCGAATCGCGCTGCTTCTCACCATGCCCTGGCCCAGTAGGCAACCTCCGCTGAAATAATGCGCTCTGAGTTGAGAATTCATGATAGATATAATGACGGCCTTCTGGATGCAGCCCAGGTTGGATGCTATCTTCCGCATACCTTTTTTTCAAGGTTCAACGCGAAAGCGTACTAGGCGACCGAGATCGATGCAACCTACTCGAAGGGGTGGTACCGCCGAGGTACCTGCCAGGATGTAAGATATGTCACTTCATTTACTTGGATCAGCCTGATAGCCTCGCAGGCCTTAGGAATGTATCCCGAAAGCATTGAGTCCTTCCAAGCTGCCGCATCCACGGCCACCACCGTGGCCCAAAAAGCCCAATGCCGCTCCGCCGTCGATGCTGTTCAGGCTAAGATCATGGAACCAAGCACCATGTTGGTATTCATTTGTTGTATTCTCCGCTGCCTGTTGATCGTTCCATAGGTCATGCGATGTCATCCAGGCTCTCGCGCGAGCCCACGCGATTCCGCTTCCCATGTCCACAAATAGAGACGTGCTCTATCAGGCCCTTTCCACCCACCCGTTATTCGGAACTGAACCAAACCTGCGACTCCTTCTTATCCCTGAATCACAAACTGCATCTCTTTCCCAGCACGAGCTGCCGCGGGGGCCCGACCACTCGGACCTCCATGACCGGATCGCTGCTCTGCTGGGCTGTCCCGCTGCCACCTCCATTCTACTGCACTCAGAAGATCAAATGGCCTATGTTCGTCCCATCTTCAATCACCAGAACACCTGAACCTGAATTTTACTAGGCGAAACGGAAGCCTCTTGGGGTCGGAATCGGGCGGCTTCACACTAGCTATGAGGCCTGGCTCAACCCTAATGCTGCCCTTGAACTGCCTCTCAATACCCGCGCTTGCAGACTCCTTCGGACGCCGAATATTCATGGGCCGGTTTTGCTGCAGAAGACAACATTCATAAAGTCCACCGGACTTGCGGTAAGCACCGCGATGGATATGCTCTCGTTCGAGCGCGTGGAAGAGGCGGAATTGTTGAGTGACCGCTCTAGGGATCTGAGGGCCGAATGGATCCCACTTTTTGAAAGGAATACATAGCACCTATGTAAATCGGTAATATATAACAATGTCGCGAATGAGCGGCCTGTTGACAAGCGCTCAAGTTGACTGCCGCAATACGCGCGGGTCCGTTGGTTATGAAAAGTACGTTCATCTAGTTCGGTGGATAGAGTTGCGAGCCCGATACTTTTGTCAGTTTTGAACGACTCGACGGGACGGAGTTAGTTAAAAGATAAGTTCAAGGAGCTAAGAGCGGAATGGGCAAAATTTGAACGAGTTGGTGTGGTGAGCAAGGCGTGTTAGCGGTCTTCAACACGAATGGCAGTGATAATTTGTCTTAATAACACAGCGGTACTTCAGTTGTATCTATCTATCACGTCGGCCACCACAGAATCCAACTTTACATAATATAATTGACTATGTGACGTTTTTTGTGGTTCAAATTTGCTTACCGCGTGGTGCATGTAGAAGAGTGGATCTATTCAGCTCGGGCTAATTAGTCGGAGCGAGTGACTGACGAGGTGCGTTGCCAAGGCACTAGCCTAGGTACACCATCGATATTTCTTTCAGGAAACGGGCAGGTCCTAACGGTGACTCCAGCAACCAATGCGCCCGCTGGACCCGCGACAAGGACCGCCACTCTTTCCTGACTGAAGGATGGGTGCATGTGCAATTCTCCGCAGTGACGACAGAATTGAACAGGGCGAGAATAAGTCGAGGCGTTTTTGCTGCTATATAACGAGAAGTGCAAGAGGAAAGGCATCCGGACGGGCTAGGCTTTTATCGAAAGTGCGGCGGCCGGCGAAGACGAGGTTTTGGGTAGAAGTAGCATCTTCTTGAAGGTAGGTGGCACACTGGAAGCTCCACTCATTTATGCATTTTTGAAGATGTTACCGTTTTGTCCCCGTTTGCGACGAAAAGGAAAGGTTACCGTGGATCCTTGCCGAAATTAACTAGGTCGACGCCATTCAATCACTCGAAATGCACGCAGTTTGAGCCTGGGACCTTGGGCGTCTAGAAGGGCAGCCTCAGGGATATATCAAGGCGACTTTACCATCCATACCAACGATTGCCAGATTTCAGGTGAGTCAAAACCTGTCAAAACTTTTCTCGTATCACACCCACGAGCACCGGCGAGCACCGGCGACGGGCGGCATTAATATATTGCTGGATGAATTTTGAAAGGAAAGAAACGCGTTAAGTGGTGACAGACGGTACGAGTTCGTCGAATACAAACGGAGAACTTGAATGAAGCGTTGCATGTGACCGTGTTGAACAGACAGCCGGAATTGTCGAGATGTTGAGATGTTAATTTACCCACGTCGCTAATTTTCCTGGCATGAGCCCAACATGAGCCTCACCTCTGTTTCGTCGAGTCTCAGATACGTGTCCCGTTCGCGGCATGTCGATGGGAGGCATGCGATGGGCTACATCGACGGGTTTCTCACCTTGGTCTCTGGTTTAGCGCTGCGCGTCGTGATCGACGCCGCCACTTTCCACAGCGTCAAGCTGAGTGGCAGTCTCATCGGTCTGTGGGAGGGAGTAGTCCTGCTGCATTATGTCAAAAAGGGCGCCTCCTTCCCAGATCCGCCCTACCTCCTCTGCGGCATCCGCGTCCTCGTCGATTTCATCGTAACAGAGGACATCTTCAAACTCGTGGTCGTCCTGCTGTGGACCACGATGGGCATGGTCCTGGGGGACGTGATGCCTGTCGTCTGGGTGGAAACGGGCCTCAAGCGGCAGTGGAGTCTATTCCGACGCGATCTCACCCGTTCGGCTCGGGTCTCATTCACCGAACGCCCTTCGACGATGGGCTCGACCTCCGCCGCCGATTTAACGACTCCGGTTATCCCGCCTCCTCCCGTCGTCGTGAAACGGCCAGTCCCAGGAACATTTCCTGGCGCAGAGTGGTCCGAGACGGAGACGGGAGTCGGGACTGCGATTTATTCGGACGACTACGACGATGAGTTTGATGAAGAAGGGTTCGAAGAAGTAGAAGAACCAGAAGATGAAGATGAAGATTCTGAAGAAGAAGGCAATGCGGCTATAATGCCCGCACGACGATCTATTACGATCATTCCAGTGGATAATGACGAGGAGGAAGCCGACGAGGACTACATGATTTCATTTACGACCCCGCCCGCCAATGACCAGGAAGAGAAGGGAGCAGACGAGATCGTTCCAGCGAATAATGATCAGGCAGAGAAGGAAGCAGAGGTGGATAATGACCAGGGGGAGAAGGAACCCAAGGAGGCCGTTCCAGTGGACAATGGCCAAGAGGAAGCAGCTCAGACCGCTGCAGCGGATAATAACCAGGAGGAGAAGGACGAGGACTCCAACACGTTTGCACTTACGACCCCGCCCCTATCACCGTTGGCCCTTAACCTTAACCCTCCCTCCATCCTGCCCGACGAGTCCCAACCGGCCCAGCCCGACGACACTACACCCGCACCCCTCATTACACTCGCACCCGTACCCGACGATCCACCCGCACCCGTACCCGACGATACACCCGCACCCGAGGATACACCCGCACCCCACGATGGACCCCCACCCGATGATGGACCCGCACCCGACGATACACCCGCCGCACCCGACACTACACCCGCACCCGAGGCTACACCCGCGCCCAACTCCAAGCAGCGACGCCGTAATAAAAAGCGCTGATCAGGGGGCCCTTACGCGACGTTTTATGGTGTCCGGAGACGATTCCTGGAGCGCTCCGTAAATTATCTATTTGTATCCAAACTCGCTTTCGCTGCTCAATGGAATTCTTATTTTTACACATTCAAAACAATAAACACATAAGTATCCACGCTTTTTACCTCGCGCTCGCAAACCCTCCAGTCGACAAGCTCTCAGGGAGCGCCCCAAGACAGTCGTCCGCGGCCGTCTTGTCCGACGTCAGCTCGATCGTAACGTTGCCCCCAACTCTAAAGACGTCGTAAAAGTCAAAGTGGCATCGCGAGGCCGCTGGGACGCCGTTAATGGTGACGTTCGCAACGTAGGCTGCGGTCCCGGCAGGGATGGTGTGCTGTACGGATTTAGGGTTGAAGCCCACGGTAGTAATCGTCGTGCTGGTGTTCAAGTAGGAGTTGTGGATGGTGTATTTGGGGGTGAAGGGCGACAGGATGAGGTATTGCGTCGTCGAGGGGACTACGCGGAAAGCCGGTCAGCGCTGAAGGAAAGGGAAAATAATGAAATGCGGACCTGGGTAGAGACCCAGGAGATGGAAAGAGAGGAGGGACGCCATCGCGGCTTGGTCATCGTTTCCTGGGAGTCCGGCGGAAGCTGGGCGAATGTCAGCGCCGTGGTACTATGAAGTGACAGAATCTCTCACTGATATCGAAGTTTTCGAAAACAACGGTGCGGACACGATCGACACTCTGCGCCGGGTGGTTGGCGTAGTGGTAGCCGATGGGGGTCTGGTAAAGGACGAATAAATCATTATCAGAAGTTGAGTAAGGACGAAAGGACGAGCCTGGAAAGAAGGCTCATTGCCTGCGCCATAGAAGCCGGCCTAAGGAAGCGAAGCAGCGTGAGATTTGGAGATCAGTATGTGGCGACTTTCAGTACCGAGAAGAAGTGGTTGAGACGTTTGACAAAAGTGGCCTACGAGGAATAAATTTCATATAGAATCGTAGGCAGTGAAGATGAAGTGACCGACGTTTCCGCCCATTAAGGTGATGAGATGAGCTGTGTCGTGCGGAGCGAACCTAGCGCACTGTGAGCATGCGCGGGATCAAATAAGCCGTCAATGATGTACCAGCTGTATTCCCAAGAAGACGACTCGTAGAACTAAGGCAGTTTCAGCGCAGGTACTTCTTAGCATCAGCCTTTCACGCACCCCATTCAAATTGTCGCTCTGCAAGGAACACTCGGTCGTGACGTTATCCACAGGCGAGCAATGCTTAGGATCCGTGAAATTAAATTTCCCGTTGCTGTAGCGCTTCTGCGCGAATCCTGCGCAACTAGATAAGTCGAGAGACGAGAATCAAGGTACAGTAGAACAACTTGCCCGAGAATCCGTCGCTGACAACCGTCGGGTCCCTGTGGTACAAGGTCAGTAATGGCACAACGATTTATTCGTCAAGATTTACCAGACGTTGCGGTAGCTCTGCAAGCACGGATTAACGGGAGTACAACCGGAAGTGAAACGAGCATACCAAGGAACGGTTTGAGAAAAGGGCCACGTCGTCAGCCTTATCCAGTACCTGTGCGATTTGGCGGATGGCAAAGTCCTCAAAAGCATACTGGGAACATTATATAAGCCGCCTGATCGGACCTACTCTCAAGAAGGAAATACCTCAAGGGTCCTGCTTCCTTCCCGAGTCTGTCTACCAGTGCTGGAGACATCGAGGACAGCAAACGGAACGTAGCCGAATTCCCTGAAGGGAATCAGGATCAGCCACGGCTCAGCGCCTGCCATCCAACCGCGACTCACTTGTATACATTCGACTGCCGACCCTGGATGTTCCACTCGGGGGGGTTAACCTCCGAGTCGGTCCAGGCAGCGGAGTAAAGCTCCTCGAGGTCTATGCCCAGGGCCGCGGCCTCGTTGTGGTAGTGCGTCGCAAAGTGGGCGACGATGACGTCTCCACTGGAACCTCCCTGTGTCCATCCGGGAAGGTTGTTGGCGCGGCATCTAGAGGAATTGAATGAGCACCCGAAATTGGGGCATGCGGGAGGAAGGGCGGGGGGGAAACACGCACTCGGGCATCCATCCGTTTTTGCGCCAGCCGTCAATGTAGCTGTCCACGATCTGAGCGAATTCGACTGGCGAGTGCAACGACATGAGCGGATAGAACGTGCGGAACTATCTCTCGAATCAGTGAGAAGATGGATGCGGGGAGGTGCCACGCACTGTGTCCCAACTACAGTACAACGAGTCGAAGTAGAATGAGGGCGTGTTAGCGAAAAGCCCCTGCGTCTCGCCGGTGGCGTTGTTCTGGCGTACATTGTTAGTATGAGTGAGCGCTTGATAGTAAGATAGGGACTAACAGGCGTAAGCGAGGCACGGTACAGCGAGCTGTAAAGCAGCTCGGTGACGTTTGCTGGGGTGTTGGGAACGTCGATCTCAATCTTCGAGAGCTTCTCATTCCAGAGAGCCTTCGCTTGTGCCTCGATCTCTTCGAACGTCGAGCTGCCGACCTCCGACTCCGCGTTGGCGCAGGCCTGGTCAGTGGACACGAAGGAAACACCAACCCGGAGGTTGACCTGGGTTGGATTCCCTTCGTATGAGAAGAGCGCACCGCTCTGGTAGACGCCACCGATCAAGTTAATCGTCAGGTTTAGATGCGTCTGACCGAGGCCCTTGGCATCGAGCCCAAAGCTGCAGAGGTCCGTGTCAGGGGAGGAGCTTCCCTATGAAAGAAAGACAAACTCACCTATCAGCCGTCCAAACACCATACTCGCTCAAAGTTTGCTTGCCCCCATCAAGCAAATCGTAGCACGCGAACGCTTGATAGTTAAAACGACCCGGTCCGAAGCTACAAGAGAAGGATTAAAACGGTCTCCTTGCGAGCGGTATGTGGGTCGCACCTGGATCCCCAGCTGCCTCCGATGGTGATCTGCCCTTTTGTAGGGTCGATATTGAGACTTCCGCCAGCAAATGAGTTGGGAAGATCATTGGCGAGGTCGAGTACGAAGTACGGCTTCGAGCCCTTCGGGAACGTGAAACGTTCCAGGCCGGCGCGGCGCGTAGCGGTGGCCTCCATCCGGATGTTGTTGTTCATGGTCTGCGAGAAGTATCCGGGCGATGCGACTGCCTCGGGGGTCAGAGGTGAGGTTCACGGGTATCGAGGGGTAGAGCGTACGATCCGTGTTAAGCTTGCGCAACCGCTCGCGCGCCGCGAGGCTTGTGGTGCAAGTGTCGAAGCCTTTCGGGCACAGGAGGGGCATGATCTCAAAGTTGCCGTAGGTGCCCAGAGAGGACCCGGTGCCACTATCGTGCAGAGGGCTTAAACCGCGGATCGACTGCGTCGGGTCAGTGACATATCCTGCAAATGATGTAAGCCGTATACGAGGTAGGCGAGAAATGCGCGGACCTGCAGGCGCGTAGCCGGTAAGGTCGGTCGAGAATTTGACCTGGCCTGGCTGTTAATAATAAATTCTTTGGACTTGTCTTGCAAGACTCACCATTCCGAACGGAATCGAAGCTCCCGGACTATCGGCTGCTAAATACTACGGACAAAACGAGAGCGAATGGCGCGTACCAAACATCGCCAAAATTGTCTACAAGATCTCGTCAGGACAATTGCCGTTGAACCGGGGAAAATACGCGTACCAGTTCCGATGAAGGGATTCACAAACGCGGTGTAGTCCAAGGTCGTTGCATTGGCCGCAGCCTTGATAGCAGCGGTGATTCCCGCCTGCACGGAGGGGGCTGGTTGAGCGTTGGCGGAGAGCAAGAGCCCTGCCGTAGTCAGGAAAAGGAGGTGGGCCATGGTCAGATACAACCCGTCAAGCTTCCCGCCTCCCATTACGCACCTTTAAGTATCTGTCATAAGGATACGCTTCGCAGATCGAAGCACATGGCGTAGAAGAGTCCATGCCGTTGAGAGCGCGTCAAGAACGCGATGGAGGAAAGCGCGAGTCTTGTGATTCATCCGACAGAGATGCATGTGCTGAGGATGCCACTTTTGATGCTGGGATGTTTAAGACGTAGTAGTCGAGGCGAGACGAAACAGTTGAGAACACAGGCAGGCAGTTGGTGGCATGAAAGAAAATCCAAGAGAAAATTCAACAAAATGCTATGGTGGCCATGGCTGCAATGGCGTCCAAATGAGATGCCCTTCCAGGACCACAGTCTGACTAGGGGTGCAAAAGACGCAAGAACACATGGTCGAAACCTGAGAAAAAAAGCTGTCGAGTGACCGTACCCCAAAGAACGATAAGGACGCCGTGAAGGTCTGCCGCGTCGGCGCGCCTTATTAATAATCTCTGCTGGAGAAGCTGGAGCCAGGATAAGCCATCGAAGGCCCGCCGATATAGTTCTGATTGCGTTCGGAACAGAAAGTTCTTCGCACGCCTGCCACGCTTCCGAGGCGCTTGCGGACACCAATCCTTCGAAGTTCGGAGGCGCATGCTACGCCGGGTCTCATCGATAATCCCTCATCTGAACATCTTGTCGGTTTTCCGTTTGTATCGTCCTCGAAAAGGATGACGGTCTTATCCCATGGTCGACCGTTGGGCTAGTCTCTCTGGACAGGCAGAGCCTCTGTAAACGCTCAGACTTCGCGCAATGGAGGTTGTGCCCCTGGATGCCCACACCGCGGATTGAGATCCAAAACCTGCTCGCCGACTTACCCTGGACCATACGGCAAACGACCTCATTCTTTGCCGTAGCGCAGACGTTAGGAGCCTACCTGGACCTGGCACTGGCTTTCTGTGCGTCTCCTCAAAAGGATAATGGTCGAAAAGTGTCTGAGTGACTAGAATGCACCAAATAATACATTACCTGCTTATTCAGGGACCTCTGCAGTAACACATCCTCGTCCTCCTCGTCCTCGTCCTCCTCCTCCACATTGCTCTCCATGTGCCTTTCAAAATCCCTTGTTACCGCGCAAGTTACTGTGGTTGGCAGCTGGAACGGAATTCTCGCCGACTTTGTACGGCCCTGCCGGGCGGACGAACCTAAAACTTCGAACTTCGTAACCGCGCCGCTGGCTTAGCCCAACGGCGCTTATCCTGCTCAGTTTCGCGCGACGGCGCATCGCGAGATTGATCACTATGGCAGAACCACCTTCGTTCACACAAAGTCGGTAGTATCGAATGCATTCCTGGGGTTTCATCGTCGACGGAAAGACCGAGTGGACGTCGAGGAAGTTGATCGGCGCTTCTGTTCTCCAGGTCACCCAAGATCCTCATATTCGTTCACACATCTCACGGGAACTGGGCTAAAAGCGTTTTCCATTGCGTGTTTAGTCACGGAACGGAAGTAACTTAGCTGGCAAACGGGGTGCACTTTGGGGGCAACCATGTCTCGTCGTGTGACGCGGAGGTGTTGAGGTCGGTCACTCCCAACGCCGGCGGATTAATGCGTGAAGACTTGGGAAGTAAACTGTAATGCCAAGGGGGAATCGGGATTCGAAAATTGGATGTAGGGTCGATAATTTTTTTTCAACCTTGACTGGACTCCCCCCCCCCCCTTCCTTCTATATAGGGAAGGTGTTTCCCGCCCCTAGCGCCGGGCCGTTCTCCCCGGTCTTCCCGCCGGCTACCCAACCCGTCTCGGCCAACTGCTAACCACTCGATTTAAATGTCTGAAGTACATATTACCACCCACAACACTATATAAAGTGCTAGAAAGGCTTCGAGTAGACCTGCAGATTTTTTTGAGTGTATGCTGGGACCGCCGACAGAGCACCTTTGAGTGTATGCTGGGACCGCCGACAGAGCACCTTTGATTGAACTTGGCTAGAATGATTACTTCAACAGCTCCTGAGGTAAATGGGAAGTAGATTTATGTGTTTACCACTAGTGACTTTTCCATGCCTCTCCCAGCCTTTTTCCTCCCTCCCACAACTTATAGGGAGAAGTTTTTTTCGGCCCTCGGCCAGACCCCCCCCCCCCCCTCCCCACGTCCGAAATTTTAATCCCGATTCCCCCTTGAGTAATGCCAGTTTATTTCCTAGTACAACAAAATCAATCTTGTAATATTCCTCCTCCTCAAGGATCTGTATGCTACATACAGTATGTATCCTCGAAGGTCTACTTGCTTACCCTGTGCGGTTAAGTACACTTTGGCACAAACGCTCCTCAAAAAAAAAGAAAAACACTTTGGCTATGCCGTAATTCCCAAATGCTTCCGCCACATCATGATCAGCATCCTTGCTTCGTACGGCCCGAATGACCGCAACTCTATCACTTGCACGTTGGCCCACCATGTCTCAGGGCCCAAGATTCCCTCGGACGCGGCCTATGCCAAAGCCTTACACCGAGCCACAGCTTAATTTTCTGAAAAGGTTGGTGGTCCACCTAGTCGCCACAGAAGAAAATAACTTTTTCTGCAGCTATCTTCCAGAATTTGAGCGACGATCCATGGGACCCATTCGAGGGGATGCGAAAAAATTCGCTTTAGAGCGTGCTGCCGATTTTATAGCCCGATTCGGTCTCCCAGAAGAGGATGCAGAGGGAGATACCGCTTCGAGGTTCAAAGAGGTACGCGATTTCTCCGACTTTTAAGCAATGGCTGATGAGAACAGCAACTGTACAACTGGTTCAAAAACACCGTTGGACGGAACAGGAGGAGAACGGAAGGTTCAAGACCCAGATCTGCCAAAAGGACCGCGGACAAAAGTGATTTGCAGCGTATACTCATTTTACTTCTTACTGATTATGACCAGCGCTTTCCCCCGACTTATCAGGCCAACGCGACGGTTGGGACCACCACGAAGATTATTCTCATGCAGAGAGCTCATCATCGCGCACTTACTCTCCGCCTGCTGCGACCTCTCCAACAGTGCCCGCTCGAATACCTCTGCAATATTCCTTGCCAAGCACTCTCGCAAACGCCCTCCAACCTTCACCTTCCCCTCCCCCCGCCCCTGCCCCTTCCCACGTTACCGTCACCTCGCTCCGCGATGCCTTCCTCACCAATCTCGATGCCCCTCTGCTAGGCTCCCAAATCCACTCCTTCGTCCTCGCCAACCCCTCCCCTCTAGCCCTCAAACCCGTCGTCCTAGCCCTCTTCCAAGCCATCTCAGCCGAATGGGACAAGAACAGGACTCCACCCAATTCCTTCCTGACGCGCTATCTGGGTGCCGCACACTACTTTCCCTCCGCGGTCACCCACGCAGGCGCCTCGGGCCCCGTTGCCGGCGCGCGCGCACTCCAGATGCAGATCCGCAAGTCCGCAAAGTGGATGCCGTCCTCGCCCGCGTCCGCCGCCTCCTCGTCCTCCATGTCGCACGAGCTGCACCGCATCACACTCGACCGCGCGCGCCGCAAGGAGCACATCCAGTGGGCCCGTATCCATGCTGCCGCGCTCGAGGTCGGCGTATTTACCTTTGGTTACGAGCGGGACGGCTCGTACAATTACGCGGAGAGTCGGGTGTTCAGCGATTTGGTTGCCAATGATGCGCTCTGGGAGGACGATGAAGTGGAATGGGTTGCCGGGGCATTCGTTCTGCATGCCCTCATTCGAACATCGACGAGAAACCCAGCGCAGAAAAGAGTGTACGAGACTTTAGTGACCAACTACGAAGGGAGATGGAAAGAGATGAAGGACGAGACCAGGCAGGCTATGGTTACTGTATGTTTTTTTCTCTGTGCTTCTACAAGTCAATTGACATTTACTTTTCTTAGGAGGCCCTTCTTGCCGCAAAAACCGATCTCGCGAGACTGGGCCCGTAATCGGCCGTTGAGCTTTTGTACTTCTATGGACATAGTGATTGTGAGCTAAATGCTTCTCGGAATCCGGATCCACTGATAAAGTCTTATCCATTCAGATTATTCTCTGCTTTCTTTAAGTATATTCCTTCGGAATCTTCTTATAGCCACGCCTTAAAATAAGCCACCACTCGTCTCTGTACATCCTCCGCATGTTTCCGTTCCACGAATCTACCCAGAGACGCGGTAAGCACGAAATCGCAAGGCCGTCAATCAAGACACCACTCACCCGTGTGGCTCTCTAGGGTACACCACCAATTCGGCCGTCTCCTTTCCTCGATCCGCCGCGCGCCTCTTCAGCCCGCGCCAGAACCCAATGGCCTGCCCCACAGGAACGCGCTCGTCCCTCTCGCCGTGGAGAATCAATATCGCGGTACTGACGCCTGCGACCGAGTGCACGGGACTCGTCTTGCGCTCAGACTTCTCCGGCGCGTCGTGGTCCCATGGCGTGCTTTGCCCAATGGCCGTCTGTGGAAAAGAAATGCTGCAGCGTCAGCTTCGCTCCGCTGGCTAGGTGACAATCCACTTGACCTCAAGCTCGGGTGACCCCGATTCCATAACCATGCCTTCCCAGTTGGTCGCTCCCGCGCCGACAATGGCGGCCGTATAGCGCGTCTTGGTTTTCGTGACTCCCCACGCTGCGAGAGAGGCACCTTTATCCGTTGCGTCGCGTCAGCGGTGAACATCGGCGGCGCGTCTGCACATACCATGGCTCCATCCGCCCACACCCAAGTGGTCTGGGTCGGTGACACCCCGCTTGATCATCTCGTCCACCATACTGTCGCAATCCGCCCAATCTAACACCCCCACCCCGAGATTCGCGGCATGCGCGAATTCGTGCCCGCGGCCCTGGCCTTTTCGTGTCGTTAGCGCCTCGATTTTTATTTAACCTTTGCAGACCACAGCCACTCACTCCCGCGATAATTTGGCGAGATGACGAGAAATCCGGACCACGCGAGAAGTTCACGCCAGTTGCAAAAGTACGGCATGTAATCTGGGGGTGGCGTTAGCCTTTGGGTTTTAAGACCGACCTCGGGGCCTACCTGGTATCATTCGGCTGCGGGAACTCTGGAGTCGGCTTGGAATACGGGTAAAATAAAACGGTTCTCACCGATATGGACCACCGTGGAGGAATAGCACCGTCGGCAACTTGCCCGACTCGTATCCAGGGGGGTACCTCACCAGCCCGCTCAGCTGTGTCCCGTCAGCAGCCTTCCAATACACTACCTCCGTTCTGACGCGCGGCGCCTCTGCGAGCCACTGCAGGTGGGAAGAGAGCTTCGCCCGAGACTTGAGCGCGCCCTTGCTGTCGACGCGGATACTCCACGCGTTAAGCGGTTCGTTGCGGATTGCGGAGCTCAGAGTCGCCGCGAAGATGTATGAAACCTCCCCAGACGCGTCAACCACGCGTTTCGCGTCCCAGGCGCTGAACCACACCGCGTCGTCCTCGGTCTCGAACATCTTTATCGACGTGCGAACGCTGCCATCGCGCGAAGAAACCACGACGTCCATGTGTGTGTCGATGTCGTTGCACACCTCCACCGCGATGAACCCCTCGCCGTCCGCGTTGTCGTTCCCAGGCTGCATGTTGACGATGCGGACCGCGTCCTCAGAGAGGCCGTAGATTCGTGCCATCGACTCGCCCGACGCATCCCAGGGTTCGCCGACGCGGTTAACGAAAAGAGTGCGGGCATCAAGGGTGTTTGTGGGGACGTAGCTCTGGAGGTCAGCGATGTGGCCTGAGGTGAGCCAGAGACTTTGGCCGGCGGGCGAGCGCGGATACGTCGCAACGGGAATGGGTACTGCGTTGTCGCCGGCGATGGCAATCCGCTCCACGACGATGGGCATCTCCGAGTACTCGACGCCCTTGTTTCCCCGCAGGCGGTACATAATTTCTTGGCTGTCCGGACTCCACGTCAAGCTCTCCACCTGCATGTTATCCCGCACGCCCTTCAACGGGGAGGTTTCGCCCGTCTCGAAGTTGTACAGCATGATGCGCGACAGGCCGACCTTTTCACTGTACACCTTCCCGTCGTCCTTGTCCTTCACCCGCGCCGCGTAGGTTTCGCTCGTATCCGCCGGACTCAAGAACGCGAGGTACTTGCCGTCGGGCGAGACGTCGAAGCCCTGCACCGTCTTCCCGGTCCCATGAACCGACTTGCCAGTCTCGATCACCTCGGGCTCGGTATCAGCCTCCGCTGTGTAATCCATGAGGTACATCTTCCCCGCCTTCCCCGGCGTCGCGCGATCGCTCAAGAAGATGACTGGTCAGAACTCCCTTTTAGCAATTGGGTTGGGTTAGCGGTTAGATTTTACTCACTGCGTTTACCATCGGGGTGGAAGACAACGCCCCCGTTGTAGAACCCGCCGCCCGTGAGGAGGCGCGCGCTCTCCGGCACGTCCGTCTTTGCGACCCAGAGCTCAGAGTCCACGGACAGGCCGACCTTGTACTGGTGTTGGGCTTGGTACACGACGTGTGTGCCGTCCGGACTGATGCGGACCTCGCGTATTTTCTCTGAGCGGGAGATGCGCGTCGCAAGGTCCTCGCCGCCGTCCATCCCACAATCGTGGATGGTCCCGTTCGCTGGCATGATATAGGGTTTCGCCTTGTAGGTATCGATGGGTAGTTATGCTTTGATTCACTCAGATGAGGTCTATATAAGCTTGTTGGCGGTGAGAAGCGTTGCCCACGCGGCTCTCGAGTCTGGGAAGCTTCAAAATCCCTTGGCTTTCCATTGCTCCGGTCGACGAATAGGCCGTACCCATTTCTGTGGGATGGACCGATGGGAATCGGTCCAAGCCGTCCGCCTTAGTGTGTATTCCCGCGCTATGTCTAATTGCAGGATCAGAATTGCAAACATGACGTATCGAAGCAAGAAACAGCGTTCCAACAAATGGACGTAGAGTGGGTTTCTTCTCATAAGGCGGGACCGAGGTACCGCAAAGTTATTCAAAATATCCAATGCATTCGAATTCATTTGACGGTATGGTGTAGCGTACTCGAAGCGGAGTGTCGCGATGAGGGATATATGTGTGAGGGTATGCATACAGTGCAGCGAGCCCAAGCGAGTGGAGGCGCGACCTAAGTGCACCAACAATAAAGAAAAGAGACAGCGCGGCGTACCCAAATCATGTCCCGACATCGACCATATCTTCCTTCTTCAGCCGTCGGCGACCCGCGTCCCACCGGCGCAGATATTCCCGCGCGCGGTCGCCAAACACCTCGCAACCGTCGAACAGATCCTTGGGAAGGATGTCCTTGCGCTGATCCCACGGCTTCACGTCGACGCTCTCACAGCGGTCTAGGCAGACGAGGATCATGCCAAAGCTATACGCATCCGCTAGGCGCGCGTCGGTGCACTCGCCGCGCAGGACCTCGGGCGCGGAGAACGGGCGCGTGCCCGGGTGGATCTGCTCCGTCTGGCGCGCGCCGCGGGGAAGGAACGGGTCAGCGGGGGCGTCGTCCGGGGAGGTGAGCTCCGAATCCGCAGAGACGGAGCGACCAAAGTCGAGCAGCTTGATGGTGTCGCTGGCGGTGGTGACCTGCACGTTGAGCAGCGAGAGGTCGCCGTGGGAGAGCCCGTAGGAGTGCAGGTGGGTGAGGCCGTCGATGAGCTGGTTGTGGTAGTCGCGCTTTTGGGGCGGGGTGAGCGCGGGTCGCGCGATGACGACGTCGTACAGCGTGCGACCATCGATGTACTCGAGGACCATGCCGACGTTTTCGAGCGAGCCGAGAAAGGCGCACACGTTGCGGTGCCGACTGAGGGTCGTGTAGACGCGCAACTCGGCGAGGAATTGGACGGTCACGTCCGAGGCGTTCGACTGCATCTCGCCGTTGATCTCGAGCTGGATAACGTCTGGTTTCTTGACTATGCATTTGAAAAGTTCAGACGCGGAGCCGTGCGCGCAAGGAGAGAGACTGGCCGTGGGGTTGGAGGAGCCTTTCGGCGCGGTGTATGCGAGGGGGGTAGGGAACGAGAAGAGCGAATTTGGGTGCCGTGAATGATATATCGACTGGGTGTTTGCCGGCGTCGGTGGCTGGCGAATTTTTGGCTCTGAATGGTGCACATCCGACGGATGGTGGTCGTAGTTGTACAGAGAATCAATATTGTCCACCGCGGTTTCCTCCGACGATGAAAATGAAGTCACGTCTGTGGGCTCCTCCTCGTCCATTTCAACTGTGAATCCCGTCGGTATTCGGGTCTGAAAAGGCAAAAAACACGCACCCATCCACCAATTTTTCTTTGAGGTCAAAGTAACGCGCTTTACATGCATGGTGGACGTCTTGGGGGTCGAAAGACTCGAAACAACAGGTGAAGGATTTGAGGGGGTTACCAGGGGTGAGCTAGGGAACCCCCGGCTGAAGACTGGCCGCAATTCTGGTCGCTGAGACTGCTGCATTGGCTGAGATTGTTGACGCCGGGAAAGAGATGGGCCAACGTGCGCCACATTTGGGCTCATCCTAAATGGCGATAGGTCGTTGTTTCTCCGCAATCTAATCGATTTCGGGCCAGGGATCCGGACTCGAAGCGATATTGGCTGGGGCCCAGTATGAGACGAAGATGAAGCCTTATGAGTAAGAGCAGGGGCTGCAGGGCCAAGGTTGGTGGAAATTGCGTGGTGGCAAGAAGCAAGGAGGCCGAACAAACAAATTGGAAAAGTCCTGAGTCTCATGCACTCGATGTTAATAGAAACTACATGATTCCATTACAATCTACCAACATTAACTTACATCTGTGGTTATGAGTACAGGCTTCTCTACATAATAATTATATTACTCTTCTTTGTGGGCAGGGTTTATTACACTGACACGGCCGATTCCTCATCAAGATGGCCCTTTGCTTTTGGCAATTCCCACTCGCCATCCGACGCGGATGGCAGACGCCCCAGCTGCAAGCTGCTATCCCGACTTCCACGCGAACGCGCGCGGAAGTCCGACGCCGAATCATCCCCACGGAACGGCGATGGCGCGCGCCCAAGCCCATGCCCGCGTTCATCCACCTCCACCCCAGCATCCCCAAAAAGCATTGAGTCCGGCTTCGTGGTGAGCAGTAGCACGACGTTCAGCGCGCCACTGAGTCCGTAGAGCGAGATCACCCCGAAGGTCGCGGCGGAGGGGATCTTGTTCGCGCGCCCGCCGCGTTCCTGGACGAAGCCGATCCAGCGCACGACGCTGAGCGGGAGGAGGAGTATGGAGTAGCAGACGGGGTACGCGATCATTGCGTACGAGGTTTGGCGCCGCCTGCGATCGGCGGGGTCGGCATTGGCGGACGAACGGTGCACGGAGAAGCGCCACCAGGCGGTATCGCTGATAGTAATGTTCCCGCGCGCCCACAGGAAGAGGGCGAGGTATGCGGTGACGGAGACGGCGAGCGTGATCCAGAACCAGACGTATTCGCCTGCGAGGCGAAAACCCAGGAAACCTTGCCCGATCCAGCACCAGTAGGGGGTTGGGCTTTCGAATAAGGTGTGGTCACCGCGGTGGGTCGCGTTTCCGATTGCCACCATGAGGATGACGAAGAGCCAAGCCAGCGCGACAAACACGGCCGCTACAAACGTGGAGCCCTTGCGGAACCAGACGCCGGCGAAAGTAAACAGAGTGATTAACTGAGGGAATATAATATCGCTTATTAATAAGCGGCGAATTAAAATGAAGCAAGTGCACCCACAAGCGTTGTGATCGCCACAGACGTTTCTCCAAGCTGCTGCACGACACCCTGGGCAGTACAGAATGACCCAACAGAGACCACTCCGCTATGCACCCAATGAACGTCCATAACAGCGCCGACCGCTTGGATGAGGTCCGCAACGAAGAGCGAGAGCATTAGGACGTCCATGGGCTGTCTCACCAGATACCACTTCCCCGTGCGCCGAACATGGCGGATTCCATTTCGCTATTACGCGAGCTGTCAGCGAAGGAAAAAAACAATGGCAAGTAAAGGCCGCACGATAATGAGGGTGAATACACCGAGAACGGCGACCAAAGAAATCAAGCCCGACTCGGCGGTCACCTACATGCATCCCTCAATTTATTTTTGTGGGCGTAAAACAGGCGTGAAACGCACAGTAAGTCCGATGCTCTGGCCCCGCGTAAGACAGTGAATTGAGGGATCAAAGAGCGATCGAGAGTACTCCTCAGAGGTGCAGACGACGCCTGGTGGCACAGACATGGGGGGAACGGGAGAGGCGTTATGGGGGCATTCAGGGCGTCAAAAGTAGGCACGAGATGGATTTAATACTGATAACACGCTCGGCTTAGACCTCGTCCCGTGTGGGCAGCGCTTTGCTCGGGGAGATAGGGAATCTGGGCAGATGTATCACGGCAGTCGGGCTATACTTGAAGAGCTCTTCCCGAGACATTCCGAACAGACCGGGAGCACCACCTGCCATGTTGAGCCACAGTGCAGTGTGCCGGAGAACGGCGTCTTAGATCCTGCCGTGTTTGCGTTTTTTTTCTGATTTGAGGTTTTCTTGTGAGTTCTTTTATGGAGGTCCACCCATACCAAGGGGGAGAACACAGAATTCGGTGTACAACGGCGAAGGCGGGCGAGTGTTGTGAGTGGTTGACCATGACATGCGATAGTCACACGCGTCACACAACCTCGGACCGAACTCGACCCTCGTAATATTGCCCGTTTGCTTGTGCGTTTACTCCTTACCTGAGGCTACACACGTGGATTTGAGAGCTTTGCCTAAGATTCCGAAGGCGAAGCTGCGTGCCCTTCATCGACAACTCCCTCAGGTCAAAATCCCCATATTCCGGTTTGCAAATTATTGAACGGATCTACGAGGTTACGAGTGATACTGTCTGTCAAGAGAGACTAGAACGGATCTACTACCACGAGTATTGCGGTGTCTTGCAAGGTTCTGCGGACCGCTGTCCCGAACCTGAACTTGCAACAACTTTTTCGCGTTTTTGTCTCGCGTTTTGGCGTTTCAATAAAAGTCATATGCGATGTCAATCAAGGTTTTGGGCCTTGAAAAGGGGTGTATAATCTCCACAAAACAAATGGGTCCACTGGCAGCGGTGAACAGAAAGGAGGGAATTGACAGCTTGGCGGCGCTTGAAAAGTTGATGCAAATGCACGGTTTGGACTGACCGCCCATTTATTTTACTCTGGCTAGCTGGTTGCCGGCCCTGGCCTCAAGCAAGCCTATATATCCTGTCCCCCACACACTCGTTCTATTCCGCAACTCGGTATCCCTACCCTCATCCCGCCATGTCTCGTGCTTCGCTCGTTCTGGTTCTTGTGGCTCTTGGCTCTGTCCTCGCCCAAGATTCTTCTACCGCCAGTGCACAACAACCCACCGCCACCACGCTCAGCGCGCCTTCGCAACCCTCGTCCACTGGCGCCCTTGGCGAGTTCGAACTCATCGGCAACACCCTTGTCAGCGCACAGCAGGTCTTGTGATGTCCCCCGTCCTTCCGCGAGCGTCGGCTTACGCATTTCCTGGCTCTAGATGTTCCTCGGCACCCTCGACAAGGTGTACATATTGGACAAGGTCGAAAACAACGCGGCGAAGATCGGTGGCCACCCCGCGTGGGCCTCTGGTGCGTGTATCACCGTGCTAAATGCACGCGTCCTGATGGATCTTAGAATACGCCTTGGGAGCGAACAGCCAGCGGGCCATGGATGCTATCACGAACACGTTCTGTGCGGGCGGGAACGTTCTCGGGAACGGGACATGGATTAATATCGGTGGGAACGCTGCGATCGGGTATGGAGGCGCCCTGGTCGACGGTACTGGGCCATACGAAGACCCGGACGGCGGTAAATCGTGAGCACTTGCATTTTCTATCCGGCGGGCCGAGGGCTAACTTTTTTTCAGGATTCGGTTTGTACTGTTCCTGACCGCTATTTTTATATCCAGACTGATGCCTTAATTTACAGCACTCTAATTCCCTGCGATGACGGTCAGTGCGGCTGGATTGATGGGGAGCAGATGACCACCCGTCGGTGGTATCCGACCGTGTAGGTTCATACAGTTCCCTTTCCTCCTCGCACGCTCAAGTTCCATCCAGGGAAACCCTCGCAGACGGCACTGCTATAATTGTAAGTGACACCTCGCATGCAAATCCTTAAAAGCCAAAAGTTGACAGCTTCCGTCTGTAGATTGGCGGATGTAACAACGGGGGATATGTCAACGATGCAGGTCAAGACAATCCTACCTACGAGTTTTATCCCTCGACCGGCTCGCCCATCACCTCGCCATTCCTGGCGAACAACCTCCCTATCAACCTCTACCCGTTAACATACCTCCTGCCCTCCGGTAAAGTCCTCATGCAGGCGAACCGCGCGACGATGATGCTGGACCCCAAAACGCATAAGGAGTACCAGCTCGACGACATGCCCGACGCTGTGCGTGCGTACCCCGCGAGCGCAGGTAACATCATGCTCCCGCTCACGCCTGCGAACAACTGGACCGCGACCGTCCTTTTCTGCGGTGGCTCGGACAACGACGACTGGTCAACTGACTGGAATATTGCAGCGCTCCCCGCGTCGGCGTCGTGTGTCCGAATCACCCCCGACCGCTCTAAATCGTACACGCAGGACGACTCGCTGCCCGAGGGACGTTCTATGGGGAGTCTCGTCTTGCTTCCTGATGGGCGTGTGTTATGTCTCAACGGCGCGAAGATGGGTACAGCCGGGTACGGGAACCAGTCGTGGGCGATCGGCCAGTCGTACGCGGACAGCCCCCTGCTGACGCCAGTCATGTACGACCCTAGCGCGCCGAATGGTACGCGGTGGGACCGAATCGGGCTCAGTGCGAGCACGGTCCCGCGGATGTACCACTCCAGCGCGCTTCTCCTGCCGGACGGTGCGGTCCTCGTCGCCGGCTCCAATCCGAATAGCGACTATAACGTGGGCTCGAAGATCAAGTACCCGACGGAGTATCGCATTGAGAAGTTCTATCCGTCGTACTACAATGAGCGCCGACCACAGCCTGCGGGGTTGCTTTCGCAGCTGTCGTATGGCGGGCAACCGTTCGACGTCTCGCTATCTTCGGACGATCTGTCGGGAGACGCCCATAACGCCGCGAACGCTACCGTCGTCATCATCCGCCCCGGATTTTCGACGCACGGGATGGTATGTTCTTGCCGTTCCCGCTTGAATTTCCTCTTACTTGTACTGACTTTCCGCGTAGAGCATGGGTCAGCGCTTCGTGCAGCTCGACTCGACGTACACCGCATATGAAGAGAACAACACGGCCGCGCTGCACGTCTCGCAGCTACCGCCGAACCCCGCGATCCTGGCTCCCGGACCGGCGCTGCTCTTCGTGGTGGTCAACGGCGTTCCTTCCGTGGGCGTGCAGATAATGGTCGGCTCGGGTTCCCTCGGCGCGCAACCGATACTAGCCATTGGCGACCTCCCCTCGTCGAGCTTCGTGGCCACGCCGAGCAACCAGGGCAGCGGCTCCAGCGCGCAGGGTCATGGCTCGAACTCCGCCTCCTCTTCATCGCGTGGACTTGGACTACTATGGACTCTTGGACTTGGACTCGGACTGGCGCTTGCTGCGCGGACACTGCTTGCTTCTATTTGCTAGCCTTTGGATTAATCGTTCTTGGACATTATTCGATTTGTATTGTGCACGACTTACGCCCTATTGCTAGGCGCACGTTCTTTGGTTCTTTGGACCCTTGGACCACACAGACACACCTACTATATTAATTGTAATTGTATCAGCTTTATATCTACGCATTGTATAAACCACATTATTATGACACCTGCATTAGGTTCGTATGGACGTGTTCCTTCCAGGATTTAATTCTGCGGTCCAGGACGGGCGGAAATGTTGACGACCAAGTTGAAGTATGCCTAAATTTTTGCGCGTTTACTGCTCCCTCACAAATGACGTCGACGACCCGAGGCAGATCGGATTTTCCTGGATTTTCATTTGACGCCTTGTGGCTGTGAGTAGGAACGCGAATCAGTAATCGATCTGCAAGTTTAACCCCTTTTCGGGCAGTTTCAGGGCGACCGCCGCCCGGCAACTTGCGCCCGATTCGGATTATACACGGAACGGACCATTGCCATGGATACGGCGTTCCATGAATTTGGTCTGTGCGCTCACTTTGCGCTGACTTCGGTCTTGCTCCTTATTTGTGCAAAGAAATTGGGCTTTATTGCCCAGAGAGTAGAGCAGCGATGGGCCGCGTATTTAGTTTTAATACATACCGAGAAACCTGCGTTTTCGGTTACTAGTACTCGACCTACGCGCCTGCGCAGCTGTTCATCAGTGATCTCGTTTTAGAATTTTAACTCCCTTTGGCGCTCCCGACGTCCCGTCGTTCTCTCTTTCCTTCGGACCTCCACCACCTTGGCCCTTAGGCTTTGGTTTTCCCCTCAGCGAGGGATTTTTCACCTTTCCCAACTTTTCGTTTTCAATCATGGCACCAACGACAGCATCTATATCATCTACCCCTGTACTCTCCTTCGATTCGAAGATTGACAGGGCGGGGACAGGTGTGACGTATTTCATGTTCGGCCTAGTGGTACAGACGGCATTTTTCGGTGCGTCTCTTCTTCTAGTAGATCGCGGGCCGTCTTGAATACCGTCCTCAGGAATGTACACAATTTTAATGTTTTTGACGACGCGGAACCTCTTGTAATTTTTTTCACTCTCCGTCAGATGGCCAGGATCCCTGATTGTGTGGATAGAGAACGAAAATTGACGACGCGGGTCAACAAAGTCATGTTCGGCATCATCACATTCATGTACTTGCTTTCGGCAGGCTATTGGGCATACTCTGTTGCGAACGGTGTGGACCGAACCCGCGGCTTCATAAACCTCGCAAAAAATCCGGCAATGGTCGGTG
Source organism: Mycena metata (assembly GCA_029378385.1). Taxonomy (NCBI): domain Eukaryota; kingdom Fungi; phylum Basidiomycota; class Agaricomycetes; order Agaricales; family Mycenaceae; genus Mycena; species Mycena metata. Next base: position 45,733 of record JARKIB010000453.1, on the reverse strand, counting down.
ATGTCCCCTTCGTTCGAGCAGCAGCCTGATTTTGACTCGTTCTTAGATCCAACCAGATCATACAGCAGTTACGCAATGGTGAGCTCGCACCGTTAGGTTATTAGAAAGACTTGACGAGGAGGAAAAAGGTCACCGCTCTTCAATGCTCTAACGCTGCTCAACTACGTTCTATCTGACGGGATCGTGGTGTGGCGAGCATGGATCATCTGCAGGCGCGACCATCGAAAATATTTATGGACCACAATCGTTTTCTTAGTCCTCACCGCTCGTGCGAGGTTCCTTCGTCCTCTCCTATTCTTGAGGCTGAGTGCGATGCAGTTACCGTCTTCCTTACGATCCTATTCCGACTGATTGGGATGATACAATCTCCGATAGTCAACTTCCCCACAGGTAGCGCCCTGGCCAAAGGAATCAACGTTCTGCAAGTCACTACGTTGGGCACGTCCTTACTATCCAATTTAACTGCAACGGGAGCTGTTGGTGCTACAGCATGGTTGGCCAATTACTGTCGAGTTTTACCAGGAAACTTAGTTTTTCGCAGGGGTCATTGGCGAAGTATCCGCACCACCTTTTCCCCCGGTAAATCAAGCGCGTTAAGAACGAATCATATTTTACTTCTCGTGGTGGAAAGCGGAGTGCTTTACTGCCTCTCGGCTGTTGGTACCGCCTCACGACGCGATAATGACCGGGCTGATTAGAATTTCCCAAGATCCTGGTTCTGTTGTCTTCTCTCATCCGATTACCTCAAGGAACTTTGGGTGATTTATACACCCCTGTGAACGTCCAAATCGCGGTGCGTTTCGTCTCGGTCTTCGTTCGCCTTCGCTCACTCTGACTCCAGGGTGCATACCCCACCATCGTGCTACTTCTCGTCAGCACGAAGCGATCGTTAAGCGAGTCGTCCTTTACGGAGGGTTCCACTTCTTCCGCTGCCTTCAATTCGGGGTCAATACCATCGGTTCCAATGTCGACAACGCCTTCGCATCGAATCCATTTCGTTAGCAACCCCGCCCTGTCCGTCGTATCCGCCACAGAATTCGTCACGTCTTCCCCCGAGTCAATAGACACCCCGACGCCCCGTCCCTTGCCCCGTCCGCCAAGCGAAAAGGACGGCCGTAATCGTCTCTCGGACGATAGCTTTGTGTAGTTCCCTTCCCTCTGTCACGATTGCAAGTTTTTGTACTGGTATTGAATGGTGTAACAGGAAATCACCGCTACCTGCTGTATTATTTACGACTTTTTATTCCGGCTGGGCTATATTTCAACCGTGCGACGATTCCGTCAAGATGTGTAGTATGTGGATTCCTCAGATCTCTTTTTCTTAGGAGCACACCCCTTAATCGCTGACGACGGTGAAGGCGCAGAAGCAGCGATTCAACCTTCTCGAAGGACTGAATTCGAAGCAACTGCTTGAACGGCACTGACAGTTCTCGGCGTTCTCGGCGGACCGGACCGGCAACTCTGAACCCACTTTGTCAGCAACTTCTTTCCTCCGTTCTCCAAGTAGGTTCAGTTCATCGCGTCAGATCGCGTCCCACCCTCGGAATCCATCCCCGCCCCTTCTGCTTCCAACCGGGAACTCAGATCAGATAAATGCACGGCGGCTCGCCGCTTCCCACTGTCAAATTTTCAATCCGAACTAAACCGCTAGGTTCGAGCAATGTTTACGGAAATCCTCGGTCATGACCAAGCACGCCGTGGCGGAGATAGCCGTTTACTGACGCTGGCGCTTCGTATAAGAAGTAAGTACTCCCATCTCTCCTTATAGTTCGAAGACGATGAGACCCAGTTGTAGCTTTAGATTCTGGGTCGCGCTGGTTCTGATTTGCTCTCATGGCTCCTTCGCGCTCATCTTCGACCAAGTGACGGACTTGCTGGCATCAAACCTCACCTCGTTTGATTTTATAATCGTGGGAGGTACGAGTCATTCACCGTTTCCTTTTGTGCATCTAGCTCATTTGCGTTGTTTCCGAAGGCGGGACAGCCGGAAACGTCTTGGGAAACCGATTATCTGAAAACAAAGAGCACTCGATCTTGGTCATTGAAGCTGGTGGCTCGTGAGACTTCCGGCTCACATGCTTAGCCTTCGATACAACTCATAACTTTGGACACAGGAACGCCGATGTGTTGAACATTATCGTTCCCTTTTATGCCCCACGCGCGACCCCCCATACCGCGCAGGACTGGAACTACACGACGGTCCCTCAAGCCGGGCTGAATGACAGGTCAATCCCCTATCCTCGGGGCTTTGTTTTAGGCGGGAGTAGTTCTGTCAGTGAGTGGGTATTGCTCCCTCGTTATTACTCAAGGGATTGACTTATTTTCTCAGACTCTATGGCTTACACCCGTGGATCCAAGGACGACTATGGTCAGACGAAAGTGCAGAATTAAAGTCCGCAACCAAACTTACCATCTTCAAATCTAGATCGTTTCGCGCGAGTATCAGAGGATGATGGGTGGTCCTGGCAGAATCTAGTTCAATACATGCGAAAGGTGAGGTACTTTCTGACAGAGCACTCCGTTAGAAGCTCACCACCACCTTTTAGAACGAACGATTTCATCCACCTCCGGCCAACAGTCCCGAACGTTACGACCCTGCCGTTCATTCCTTAACCGGGATTAATAGTGTCAGTTTACCTAAATTCCTCCGAGACAGTGATGCTCGCGTTGTTGAAACGACCTCCACCTTGAGCCAAGAATTCCCGTTCAACATCGACATGAACTCTGGTTCCCCGCTAGGTAGAAACCGTTCTACATTTCTGCTTGGGAGTCCCACTCACTGGGCTCTCATTTCCCCAGGCATAGGGTGGACCCAATCGACCATCAACAATGGGTCGAGGAGTAGCTCCGCAACGTCTTACCTGGCGCCGCAATATATTACTCGCCCCAATCTGCATGTGGTGTTGAATACCATGGTCACCCGCGTTCAACAAAGCAACCACAGTTCCCGCACAGGCAAGCCTATGTTCCAGACGGTCGAATTTGCACCCAGTACCGGAGGTTCGTCTGTCGTACTTGGTTCCAACCCCTTTTAAGCAAAGTGATAGGACCTGATCGATTCAGCTTAACCGCAAAACAAGAATTGATTCTTTCGGCGGGGAGCATCGGGACGCCACACATCTTAATGCTTTCTGGGATCGGTGATCCTTCAGCACTGTCTTCTATGGGAATCAAGCCCACGCACACCCTTCCATCCGTTGGTAAGAATTTGACCGACCACCCCTTCTTGCGGCTGTCCTGGCTGGTCAATTCGACGAAAACTTTTGATGACGCTGAACGGAACGCTACTCTGGCGGCGGAAGAGTTCGATGAATGGAATTCAACCAAGACGGGCCCACTGACGGACTCGGCTTCGAGTCAGTTAGGCTGGCTTCGTGTGCCTCCAAACTCCTCCGTCTTTCAGAATTTCTCTGATCCGTCGGCGGGGCCGTTGAGCGCACATTTCGAGCTGCTGTTTGCCGTGGGTTTTCGTCAATCTGCGTGAATAAAGTACTCATACAAAATTTAGAATGGCATTGTAGGCACGCCGCCCCCTACGGGGAATTACTTCACAATCTCCGTCGCTGTCGTCTCCCCAACATCCCGTGAGCTCTTCCGCATCAGAAAGTAGTCAAAACCCTCGTACTAACTTCCCCAGGCGGCTCCGTCACCCTCAACACCTCCGACCCATTCGCCGCACCTCTAATCAACCCTAACTACTTCGAATCCCCCCTTGATCTGGCGCTTATGCGCGAAGCTGTTCGAAGCGCCCAGCGATTTGTCGCGGCCCCCAATCTGGCTGACTACATCATTTCCCCCGTCAGCGTGAACACCACCGCGTCCGACGATGAACTGGATGCCTTCATCCGCCAGAACACAAATTCGGAAGACCATCCCGTTGGGACGGTCGCCATGTCCGCCGTCGGGGCGGATTATGGTGTGGTTGACCCCGATTTGAGGGTCAAGGGGGTGGCTGGTCTGCGTGTTGTAGATGCGTCGGTCTTTGTGCGTGTTTTTTGTGCGTATTTTGGAGGCTGAGAGCTGAGTGTGTGTAGCCTTTCATTCCGGCCGGCCATACGCAAGCTATGGTGTATACGGTTGCAGAGAGGGCGGCCGACTTGATCAAGGCAGCATTCAACTAGCGTCGCAAGATACGCAACAGAGGATACACCCGAAACCCTCACAGTACCTTGGGTTGAAATTAGTTTTGTCATTTTGAACCACTCAATACACGAACGAGCGTTCCGTCGCAGATGAATTCACTAATGCAGTTAATTGACCGTCACAATGATAGCGTGGTGTACGTTTTTCAACTCACTATTCTGAGTAGTATTCGTTTTCCCACTGAACCACCAATATCAATAAGCCCCCGTTACATTCCGGTGCCATTACTATTATACTCCGAAATCCTCATGTTCATTCATTCTGGTTGGTTGCAATGACGCGTCCCTCATTGGCGAGAGAGCCCCGGATTTAATCAAGGAGCGAGTAGTTGATCTGCATACAATTTTGTTGTCTCCGGGGCTAGAAGATCGAAATGAATTACTTTTTAATCTTAGAAATGCTTCTGAACCTGAGACTCAAGAAAATTTGATCAGGGTGGTGTTGTGCACGATAACCTGCTCGAATGCCTGTGGCATGAAGGAGCTGCGGTAAAACCCTTCGAATTCCCACGGTTCGATTCACGGTTCGAAGTCTTGACTAGCTTGCCTTGTCACAAACCCTTGCATTCTCAGGTACTCTAGTGCTCAGAAGGATGACCGAGGCATTCCCGCGGCTCGAAGACAGCCGAATCATTCAGACCTCAGTCTCGTCGATATTCAGGTTTCAGGGGATTTGGTGTAAAAACACCTCTGTCTCTTCTCAGTTTAAACGCACTGGAAAAATAGTGAGTCCTTTACCGAATCACATCGTATTACTTGTGTCCGATAAATACTCCGCATTTGAATGCTTCCAAGATTCCAATGAATTCCTGGCCCCGACACGGAAATGCCCTCGGTCAGATCGGCGATTGTATCGCCGGCCTCTCGTACGCTGAATGATCCAAACTGACGCAGCTGCCACGCAGATTGATTCCCTTCAATACAATACAAGTCCCTCGTTTGGGGCACAAGATGAATTTCCCAAAATTGCGGCGTGCGATGACCGAGGTCCGAGTTCAATCTGGGTTAGGAAGGAAGGAAGGTGTATTCCGGTGCGGTCCCGTTAAGAAACAGCCGGGGCCCGTACTACATACACGCGTCAAGCGTATGCTTCGGCTACAGTCAAGAGTCTTAATCAGACAGGATACAGCGCGGGGTGACAAGACCATAACAGTGCAACTCACCACGAGTAGCAGCCATGAAATGCACCGAAAGCAAACCTCTCTCGTGGATCTGTGACAAATCACGTTGGAACCTCTTCCTCAATTCCGTGGCGTTGTAGCGGAAAGACGAAGTCTCGGGGGCCACCTCCACCTCCACGTGGCGGATGACTGGCAGCTTCAACGGAATGAACGTCTTTTGGAATTCTGCGACCAGTCGTGGAATTTGCCCAAACCAGCGAATACATATCGTGTCGATGGTGTTATTCGGAGGAAGGGAAGTGAGCAGGGCGTTGAATGAACACCCCATATCATCGGAAGTTAGATATTTGAGCGCGGGGAAGATGCTGAGATCGAGGGATTCGATGCCGTGGTCTATGTTTAAATCGTCAGCGGCGGGTCGAGCAGGCTGTGCCAATTTGGTTTGCGCACCTATGCCATCGAAGTGAAGGCTCTCGATGGTGGAGCGCACCTGTAGCAAGAATGATTTCAGTCCATGCATGGACCGAGAAACGCGGACATGCGTGAGGGCCGACAGATCCCAGGGAAGTGGGTAGTCGATCAGTGTACCCGGCATCGGACCATCTTTAAAGTAGAGGCGCTGTATCTTCGGTGCACGACATTGGGAGACCAGTGGGACGTCGGCGGCTGCAAAGCCGCATTCGAAAAACTCGACGCGCGCTAGGTGCGGTGTACAGTGTGAGAGTGTTTGCGCAATGTCCTCCGTCTTCCACTGCCCGCCCCTAAACACAACCTCACGAAGAGATCCGAGGCAAACAAGAGATCCGAGGCAAACAAGATTGGGTATCCTGCGGAAATCAGCGCCCGACACACAGAGGCCGAGGCTAATAGACTCCAGATGAGTCCAGGGAATTTGAACGAGGGGAGAGAGGACGTCCGCGTCGCAGGCTCCAAGATTAAGGCTACGGATGCGAGGGATGAGGTGCGGGGAAGCGGCCAGCAAGGACGCAAGCGCGATGGCCGTTGCTACGGTCTGCTGATGCGTTATCTTCCAGATATAAATGAGGCGAAACAGGGGAAACTGTGCGCGCGCAACAAAGGCGCGGCAAACAAGACTGCAGGACTGCAAATCCTTTTTCGAGGGTATTTCGTCAATGATGAGATCCCATATCTCCTGGACGGGTAGGCCGGCGGGTAGGATGGCGTGCATGCAGGGCAGATAGACGCAGCCAAAATTCAGAGAGGGAGTCGCTGTACGCTCAGTTTCGGATGAGCAAGGAAATTGCGTGCAATTGCGTGGCAGGCGTGACTAGTACTGTAACATGATGGGTGTTCGGCCTTCTTGCAGCTTGTTACGTCTTTTAATCTTAAACCTCAATGTCGCCTTGTTATTCCTGCCAAAAAAAGTGGATGGCACTCTAAATGGTTCATTGAACCTAATACGAGACGACTCGGAGGCGGTACCGGTAGTCCAAGTCCGAGAACCATTTCGATCGAACCAAGAAAGAGCGAAACAAAGAGGTAAAATGGGCCCTGGGAGAGGAAGAAGAGTCGAAGACCAGTGTCGAGAGACATACTACAGTCCAACTGCGAGAGATTCAAGGAAGGTGAAAGTGGGGAGGCACGGGCGAATTTCATGTCTGTCGGCGGCGATTATTCATCCAGCTCTTTCATCATCTTAACAAACGGCGAGCACGGCGAGGAGTTTTGTTGCCTCACAAAATTCGACAGCTTCTCCATTGATTTGAGATCTTCCAATTTTGTACTCAGTCGTTCTACTTCATTTGAACCGTGGGAAACTGACGGGAAATTCCGAAAATCAAAATACGCAAAAAACGACATGAAAGTTCTGAACGTACGACGACCCCAATAATTGTAATCGGGCTGAGCCAACTCTCGTAGTCGGTCTCGGCCCGGTCGCCAGTTATCCGCAGAGAGCGGAGCAGCACTCGATAGCTCGCATCAGCAGGGATCGCGCTCCCATTGACAAACACATTCGAGAGTACGAGCGCGTTGTACAGGAAAGCCCCTTGACACGGATGAAATTTTTCCTAAGTCCATTCAACTTGCGGAGACCCACCTCGTTCTTGCGGTCACGATATTCCATCTGCGGTTACAAGGAAACCCTCACAGCACCTTGGTTTGGGTTGAAATTATTGAACCACGCAATACATAAATGAGTGTTTGGTCGCAGATGAATTTCACGAATGCAGTTAGTCCACCGGTGCACGTTTTTTCAACTCACTATTCATTTCAACTCACTATTCATTTCAACTCACTATTCATTTTCCCACCGAACCACCAATGCCCTCGTTACATGATGAAATTCCGGTGCCATTACTATTACAGTTCATTCATTCTGGTTGGTTGGTTGCGATGACGCGTCCCCGGGCTTGAGGTCCAATATTTGTTGCACAACCTCGTTACTGCCAAACTCCAGTCCGACTCCGCGCAAGCACCAGTGGTCGGTCGACGTTGGGAAAGACCTTTACATGTAATCGTAGAGCGGTGACTTCTGTCCCTGAAATTCAACTCGAGCGAGTGGTCGTTTACCCAAAGCGAACTCAATTTTTTTCTGCAACTTCGGGTCGGCACCGTCACATCCCCGACGTCATGATGCGAATCAAACGTGGCCCGGCTATCAAGTCCCCGACGATTGATGGATTGTGTCAATGACGTCGACGGCGCTATTTCGTGCTTCGTGGGATTTCCGCTTTTGGGTTCTCGTTTCTTTTTCGTAACCTGTCGTTCGAATTCCGCGCATCGTAGCCTGGGTCGGGAACGTCGAAAATTAAGCTGAGGGCCTGGGTCGGAAGAACACCGAAAGCGGAAAGCGGAGTGTCTGTGGACATGGAGTCAGTTCGTGATTATCACTCGCGGCGTGTCGATGTGGAGTGGGGAGTCCGAGACGGGCTCGGCTCCGGGTGGCCATGGGTAAGTGGGAGTCGGGCTGGAGCGGCCATGGCCACGGTCGTCAGAGGAATTCAAACAACACCCGCGCGGCTAGTCCGAGAGTACCGCAGACCTGTCTCATGGTTGCATTGGAAGAGCGGCAGACTGAGAGTACCGCAGATCCTCCGCGGCGTCAACTTGAGCTAATCACTATGTGCATATCGATGTTGTCTGTAAATCAAACCGCAGTGAACCGTATCAATGCGGGGTGTCCGTTATCCTGTACCGTAACCGCGCTAATATCGCTACCTGCCTACCGTCGTCCAAGTCGAATTCGAGACCATCGGACCCGGCCACTTCAGAATCACAATCGTGGAGTCAACTTGAAACTGCCTCCACACACCGGCGTTTCCCGCAGAGAGCCATATTGACAACGAATAGACATACCGTCGGCCCAGGCTGAGTCGCTATTGGTCCTGGATCCGGCCTGAGTGCCCGACTCCATGGCCGCAGCGTTAATGCAGCCTCAACAGCCTGAACGAGATCCGTGTGCGACGGAAATTGGACGCCCGCAGGGCTGTCCGAGCTGCGCGTGCGATGGTACGAAGGTTATAAGATTTACGAGCGTCGGTGGGTCATAGTTTAATTTTGCGGGCGAATCATGGTTTCGAGTTGGACATTGCTGGTTGCTGGGGAGGTCAAAGGGCTTGACTGGAGTTGAAGCTGTTCGAGTTTCGTGTTATGGATAGACTTCTGACTGGATGTGTTTGAAACTGATGGTCACTTTCATGTCACGGTGACTTCATTGGACTTTGTTTGTCCTCTCTCCACCTCCGCTAATGAAAGCTTCGACCAACCCACCACACCTCCGCAGAAAACTAACAAGACCTCCAGACCACGATATGCCCTCCAAAGACGACAAGGACCGCAGAGGTTAGTCCTTTCTTCCCTGGCGTTGCTCCATGACTCTGGCCAGACTCCTGGACGCAAATTGCGGCGGCGGGAGCCCTTTGTGCGCGCAGGAACGGTGCAAAGCGGCGCACATATTAGTTCTCGTGCACCCCACGTCCAGAGAGACTCCATATATGCTGCCATTTTGCAAATGGCAGTTTATGGCAGATCATGATAAACGCATGCTCGTACTCTATTCGGGCTCTAACCAGTTTTCAGGTACCGCTGCTTTTAAGCGTCCAGACCCCCCGCGCCACTCTTCCTCTTTTTCCAAACGCCACGCCTCCTTTGACACTCCCCGCGAGGTCCCCTTACCACCCTCATCGCCCTCCGCGGCCACCCAAGGTCAAGGTCAAACTGCCATGCAGGACTCGCAGTTCCCCGTCTTCGATGACGACACGGACTGGGAGCTAATCTCTGCTGGCGGCTCAAAACTCCGCAAGGAAAAGGGAAAGGACAAGGCGAGCAAGGACAAGGCGTCTACTGCTGCGCCCTCTGCTGCGCCTCCGCCACCCCCGCCGTCCTCGTTTTCAAAGGCAGCGAAATTAAAAGCGTCGGTGCTGGGGCAGCAGAAGGATGGTGTGGCTGCGATCTTGCCGTATTCGCGCCCGTACTCGCTGCCCGGGGCCCACTCGTACCAGGGTCGCAGCACCCCAAAGGTCGAGCCCGAGCCCCCCTCCACGGTCGACCGGACGTCCTCTGCGAGTCTGCCCCTACCCATGCAGATCCCCTTCTCCGTCCTCCCCAAGGCCGGCAAACCGAATATGCCGTCCCCTGTGTACGAGCGTACCGCTGCAGAGGCGCAGCTTCGACCGCCAATGGCTCCACAACACTCCAGCGGCAGCAGTAGCAACAACAGTTCCGACAGCCTCCTCTCCGCGCCGCCCTCCCGGAGGTCAACCCCCCCTCCACCCCCACCCCCGGCCGCGGCCGCCCAGCGCGAATCGCCCTTGAAGAGCGGCGCTGCACCCATGCCGCCCCCCGAACTCACGACCTCCAACTCCGGCTCCGTCGCCTCCTACCGGCCCCCTCGCACCACATACTCCCCCGTCCCGCCCACGCCGCCAGACAGCGCCGAACTCTCCGGCGCCACGGCGATCAACCGTGCGCCCTCGCTGCGCAAGTTCCCGCCGCCCGAGCCGCCGGTGATCCTCCCCAGCGTACCAGACGGCGTGGATCTGGACAGCGCGCATGTGCCTGTCCCGCAGGCGCGGGTACAGAGCGCAGGGAGCACGAGGTCGAGCGGGGCGTCGTACGAGCCGTTTTTGAGCCACGCGCCGCCGCCGGTGGACAGCTGGATTGAGGTCGAGACGACGCAGAGGGAGTACCGCCTTATTGTGCGGTTGCCGGGGTTTAAACGTGACGGAATGTGCGTCTTTCCTTTCCTCTCTCCCCCATTAGCGTGTTCTAACCATTTTTTTAGCACCCTCGCGACAAAAAAGCGGCGCATCCTGCACGTCGTAGCGGACTCGTGGGAGGAGGGCGGGGGCCATTTTGAGCGCCGCATATCGTTCGGGTACGATGCGGATTTGGGGCAGGTGCGCGCGGAGTTTGACGGGGAGCTGTTGCGCATTATTATCCCGAGAAGGATGCCCCCGTCCATGGCCGTGCAGGGGTCGTGGCTGAATGCAGCTGCACCTCCGCCGACGCCGTTGGGGCGATGATTTATCCGTTCAACCCCCTTCCCCGTTCTCGTCCTCGAAGCCCGTCCGTTCCGTCCGCCCATGGTCCCGATATCTATTTACGCCCGCACCCGCACGCCCGAAATCACCTTATCTTACCTTACCGCCCGCGCCACCCAGCCACGTAACCTAACCAGTAACCTCAAATGTACAACCAGCACCTGATATCACTACACGCAACTCTCATACCCAACCCAACCCACACCCACACTTGCATGTTTACGACCTCGCGAGGGTGGTGCGCCCTCTATGACTCGAACCGCAGCGACGACGACGCGGGCTGATGGACAGCATGCAGCACGACCCGCGCGCTCGTCGCCTCGTATGTATTTGTATCCTACTACACCTCCTTTGCTTCCTGCTTCCTACTTCCTCTTTCACTTCCTCTTCTAAATCCAATTTCGAACTCGGACTTGGACTGTCTCCTTGTTTGTTATTATCCTTGCCTACGTACCCTTACCTACGTACCCGTTACCGACCCTTCACTTTATCGATTATGATATCTTTCTTGTTAATTAGTTACTTCACTTATCATGCCCCACGCCCACGCCCATTGTCGCTATACTTCCCTTCCCATCGATTGCTTGCTTGCTTTTACCGTACGCGTCCGTACCAGCTGTATAATTAGTACCAACCACCCTAGGCTCACGAAACATGAACTAGAAGAAATTTTTGGAATAAACGTGCCTTCTGCATGTTGTATGAATATCTTGACTGCAACTTGCTGCAACTTGAACTTGGGGTTGGACTTTATTTTATTTTGTGCCTGAGCATGGCGTGCGTGGGAGTTTGCTGCCAAGCCATCGCCTGCCAGCATGTGGTTCCTTCGTGACGTCATGCATACGGAAGATTCCGTAGATAGGGGTCGAGCACAACTCAAAAAAACTCGTTTGTTGCAACCTGGGCAAGCGCTTCAAACTAATAAACAAAATTTTGGCGAGGTGGTGCAACATAATGCACCTAAGTGTGCCTCTTGGGTCACTTTTAATTCTTTGGTTGCATATTCTAGTGGTGCGCATGCAAGGTACAACAAACGAGGTACGAGTTTACCGTTGTAGTGTCTGTTTATAAGAGACTACATGCAAGGGCGCATGGGGAAATTTGTACAGCTTACGCTCAAACGGGCGATCCTGAGTCATGACGATGCAGTCGAGCTCGTCCGTCTCACTCACTCCACATAGCGCGCCCGCGTCCACGACACTGAATATCACGCAGAACGGTTAGGTTGCTGAGGCCCCCCAGAGTCTGTAATACCGCTTATAAACGTCTTCCGCAACTCTACTTACTACGCATGGCGGGTCTCAAGCGGTTACCTATCCGAATCGAGCCTGTTTGACGTCCTTCTCTGTGACACAGTAGAATAATTAAGTACTTTATAGGTATGTCGTTGAGTAGCGATTTAGAGGATATCGATGTACAGTAGCAGTATCTAAGTAAGAATTTACAGAGTTGCGACAAACAAGTCTCTTTGCGGTAGTTGGCATGATTCTCTTCCTTTCCCTCCACTCGAGTTGCGAGAAACAAGTTGAACCGCCGATTCAAGTCGGATTTGCTGATGATAATCGGAGTGATCCAAACGATCAACGGTGCAATCGATCAACCGCTCCTCATCCCAAGTGTTCAAAGTACCCAGGGATGAAGAATACAGCCAATTTCCGGTCCGTTACCTCCAGAGTGCATTGAAAAACCTCCGGATGCGCGCGCGGGAACTTCCGAAGCTCCTTCGACCCTAAGCGTGCCAATGCGCACGACCAAGTTTCCTGGACCAGACCGAGATGTTTCCATGCAATACCTCGTAATTGCGGCTTATACACGTCGGATGTCTTCCCGCACCACGTCTCGGATGTCTTGCCGCCCCACAATATAACCAGAGCGCGGAAAGCTATCCGAGACGCTACTCAGAGAGACCTTATTGCTCACCCCTCTCGCGGAATCGTGCCTTTCTGAGGTATGTCTTCATTTCTTTATCTATCCTTCCTTTACTTACTTGTAGCGCTATAGCGCAGTTTAACTCCTAGGTATACCCGTTCATGATTCATCTCATGGTGTCAGTTCTCAAAATTTCCTCTAGCCTTTTCGAAAACCATCATGACTGCGACGCATCAAGCCGCCATCCTTCCCCAGAAAGGCGGCCCACTTTCAGTTGGACTGCGTGATACCCCAGAACCCGGTCCAAATGAGGTCCTCGTCGAAGTCAAGGCTGTCGCCTTGAATCCCGTCGACTGCGCTCAGCGGGACCGCGGCATGCCCCTGGTGCTCATATATCCCGCCGTCCTCGGATCCGACGTCGCCGGCATCATTGTCAAAGTCGGTTCAGAGGTCACCACGGCCCCAGCCCCCGGAAGCCGTGCCCTCGCATTTGCCTCGTCATTTTCCAAGGATGGCTCCCCAGACCACGGCGCTTTCCAGAAATTCGTTCTCGCCCCGTCCGAGGCCGTCATGGCGCTCCCGGAAGCTCTTTCGTTTGAGCAGGGCGCTATCATCCCCATGGGCGCTATGGTCGCCCTGAACGCCTGGACCACGCTCGGGATTCCGCTCGACACCAAGTACAGCCCGCAGGACAAGCAGGGGGTCCTGATCTGGGGCGGCGCGAGCAGCGTGGGCACCTATGCTGTCCAGTCCGCCAAGTGCCTGGGCTTCACCGTCTACGCAACCGCCAGCGCAAAGCACCACGATTACCTCAAGAAGCTCGGCGCCGACGCCCTCTTCGACTACAAAGACGCGGACGTCGTCTCGCAGATCGTCGCTGCGGTGAAGAAGGACGGCGTCACTTTGCACAACGCACATGCTGTCACGCCCGGGGCTCTGCAGCCGACGCTCGACGTTCTCAAGGAGACGAAAGGCGACGCCCTCGCCAAGGTTGCGCACTCGCCCCCGCTGCTACCAGGTCATCCGACGCTCGAGAAAACGGAGATCACGTTCAATTATCCGGCTCAGGACCCGGCGGCGCGGGCGAAGAACCTCTACCACTCTTTCCATGGATGGTTGGCGCCCCGTTTGCAGTCGGGTGCGGTCGTTCCGAGCCCACACATTCAGGTTGAGGGTGGTGGTCTCGAGGGCTTGAATGCGGCACTGGACAAGTTAAGGGCCGGTGTCAGCGGTACCAAGATTGTTGTGCCGATTTGAAGATATAAGTAGGAGTGGATGTAGATAGTTGATATGTAAAATTTTCTGAGCTCACTTTCCTGATAGCTCAGGACCGTAACTGTAAATTTGCGCTAACGCTTTGCCATGTTCGATTTCAACCCGCAGTAAAGTACTGTACCATTACATTCAAATCGACAGTCACGTGTCACGCACCCCCCTGTCGATATCGAATTTCGGTCGAGGTCACGCGTCACGAGGGCCGGTGTCGAATAGGTCCAGCGGTTCATCAAGGCGACGAAAAAGCCAGTGGAAGAGCACAAAAAAAGCCGTTCAATTCCCTACCCTCGGCTCGTATGATTTAAATTATTTCCTGAGTTATTTCTACCCGCAGCTCTGAAATTTCAACCTGCGGTTGGTTTTTTGACCTGAAATCACCTGCAAAAGGAAGTCCCAAGAAAATACCAACGAACATTGTACTCATCATGGAAATATCGCCTAGCTATCTCACAGAATCATCTGAGACATGAGGGCGGAATTTTGGCGCCATATCGATTTTTTTCCCTTGTCACGCACCTTTTGAGTCGCTGTCGAATTGTCGAATTGGTCAACCGCGTCACGCGTCACACCCCCCTACGATTTGGACGTAGTGGTACAGTAGTTAAACTTGAACTTGTTTAGGAGTAAATTGGATTCGAGACATCCGAAACTCCGACGACAGGATACAATTTTCAGGCCTGTGGTTGAACGTTGAACTCTCCTCACGGCGGCCATGGGTACGGTGCGTTGTTTGTGGCCCTTCTGGAATTTCATTACCACGGGGTCTAGGATCAGATTTCAACCGTGGGAAATTTCGGCATCGCTAGAAGTATCGCGGCACTATCAAAACATGGCCCCACTTGCACTGACAAATTGCCCGCATTCGCCGGTGGCTTCTCAATGTCCACCTTCTCCTCCAGTGTATCATTACCGCAGGTCCCCGACGATCTGACCCTCGAGCAGTTCATCCTGAGCGACAATGACACCCGACACCCCGGCCGCCCCGTTCGTCCCGAGTCTGCCGCCTGGTTGTCCTCGAACGCGACGGGGCGTAATATGTACTTGAGAGAAGTCGGATTCGAGTAGCATTGCTAAGAGGATTACCTCTCATTTTGCCCGTCAGATCCGTGAAAGAACGTCGGGTCTTGCTGCAGAGCTTCACTCCCGATTTGGCATTCGTCAGTCATCCCTGACCTCAACAACGTGTACTAACTCTGAATTCACGACAGGGGAGACTGATGTTGGTATGGAGCTCGTCCCTTCGATTTCTTGAAATCTCAATACTCTACCAGTGCTGATTATCAGCAGCAACCACATCGGTATGCCTCGTCGTCATTCGCATTCGAACCTGATAAATGCCACATCGCAGACTACCCTATTTGCATCTGGGCGGTACATCGACTGGGCGCGATTGTTTCGTTTGTCGTTACTTTGAATGAAGTTGATAAGTAAAGCTGAAATATCATTAGGCCATGCAATCCATCGTCCACGGTCCCTGAGCTTGTATATCAGCTTTCTCAAACCCTCCCAGCTTTAATAATCGCCCATGCGACGGTCCTCGACGTCGCTTTTGCCAGTGCAGCCGAGGTCGGTATTCCTGCGGACCGGATTGTGGTCCTCGCAGACGAAGGTGAATCTCCCCAAGGTCCGATGACAGTTGACCAGCTGGCATTACATTGTGCCGGCGGCGCTTTTCTGGGAAGAAAACTGCTTCCTGGTGAAGGTCGAACTAAAATAGCCTTTTTCTGCGCCTCGAGTGGTACTACCGGAAAGCCCAAGGTGGATTGTCATTGTTTCAACGCTCATTGCCCCCCTGAAAGTGTTCTATTAGATCGTCGCCATCTCGCATTTTGCTGTACTCGCGAATGTACTTCAGATCGCAAAACATAACAAGGTGAATGAAGGTGACATCAAGACCCAGAGATATCGCCCGGGTGACTTGTGTCTTGCAGTTTTGCCATTTTATCGTAAGTGCCAGATCAGCAGGCCTTCAAGAAGGCTTGATAATCTTTTCAGACATATATGGTCTCGACTTTGTGGTAAAGACTTTCTTACTTTCTTTCCATAGGAGCCACCTGCTGATCACCGGCATCTTCCTCTTGTAGTTGCACTTCGTTTTATTCAGCGGGGTGTGTACGCATAGCCGACAAATTATTACTTCGCTAACACCGAGGTCTCTCAGA
The DNA here is from genome assembly GCA_029378385.1 of Mycena metata. Lineage (NCBI taxonomy): Eukaryota > Fungi > Basidiomycota > Agaricomycetes > Agaricales > Mycenaceae > Mycena > Mycena metata. Next base: position 29,660 of record JARKIB010000453.1, on the reverse strand, counting down.
TGACCGTTGTCGTTGTGCCCAAATTCAATTTTAAACAGATGTTAGAAAGCATCGTCAGGCATAAAATTAATCAGTTGATGTTGGCGCCTCCCCAAGTCGCTGTTCTCTGCAAGGTTCGCCATAACAGTATGCAACCAAAATCCACATGCGCTGACTTCAAGTTGTCTGAGCAGGATCCTATTGTGAAGAGCTATGATCTCTCGACTGTCCGGGCTGTACTTTGCGCTGGAGCTCCGCTTTCAGGTGCTTTTGTTCCCTGTAGCTCAATAAGTGTTGCCATTGCTAACCCATATTTGTGTAGCGGAATTGAATCAGCAGCTGATTGACCTCCTTCCTAACGCCCAAACTGGACAAGCTTACGGTCTGTGCACACCGCTCAATGGAGGAGAACTGAACATACATTTTCAGGCCAAACCGAATCCACCGGCGTGGTGTCCATGTGGTCCACTCGCACTAAGCATGGTTCCAACGGGGGAGAGCTTGTGCCGGGCGTTGTAGCACGAATCGTCAAGTCCGATGACACTTTCGCAAAATTCAATGAGCCTGGAGAGTTACTCGTCAAGACCCCGGCCGCGGCGTCGGGATATTTCAATAATGAAGAGGCGTACGGATTTTGCCTGTTAACCACATCAAGGCAATCTAACCAACACATCACCTAGCACGAAAGAAACCTTCGTGGACGGGTATGTGCAATTCAAATTTCTCTACCCTCAGTTCAAACGACTTGCCCTAGTTGGCTGCGCACTGGGGATCAAGTTATGATTAATGAGCAGAACGAGATCATCTACATTGACCGGCTGAAGGCGAGTGACATTTGTTTATGAGTTATACACTCTTATTCCTAGTTGGCAGGAGATCATGAAGGTCCGCGTTCGTGTGGGCTTGTTCAGTTATCTAAATGGTTTCAGGTTCGAGGATTTCAAGTCGCGCCTGCAGAAATTGAGGGTTGTATGTTGGGGTCCGAGCTTGTTGCTGATGTCTGTGTGGTTGGCATCCCGGACGACTTCAGTGGAGAAGTCCCCCTAGCATTCATCGTCCCGACCACAGCTGCCATGAAAATGATTCAAAAGGATCCTGAAGCTGTCAAGAGATCGATCATGGAGGTAGGTAAAGCTTTAATGCCATGTATCCAGTACTCACACAGGTGAAAGTATGTGGCGAAATTGAAATCGCGCTACAAGCATGTCCGCCGGGTTGAGTTCGTTGAGGAGATTCCGAAGAATCCGAGTGGTAAACTGCTGCGTCGCATCCTTCGGGAGCGGGCGAAGCGGTTGATGATCCCGGCCTCCAAACTGTAATGACCTTGCATTCACGATTACCAAAATAGTCCCAGTATTGTACCAGATGACAAAGAGTTTGCGATTACATTTTCTTTCAACCCTTTTTCTCACAGTTGCATTCGGATGCTCGGCAGACCGGTGATCAGTGATGCCATCTTTTACCCTCGGCCGACGCTCCTCCACCTGCACCTTGATGTGCACAACTTTCAGGAGTCCAACCTGATGACTGCTCTCTTGCGGAGAGGAATTCAGGGCAATTTTTTGGCCGTCGAATTCTGCAAGGCCCCTCAGCCGCCGAGACATCGAGTCCGATTCACCTTGGAAAGTTCTCGTCCATTTGCTTCGTCTTACTGGGCTTCATATTCTTCCACTCTCGCTGCTCCGCCACATTCGGTCTCCCTACCCCAGTCAATAGATGTCCTTCAAAGGTATCGAGGAATGATCGCTACAGGAGAAATACAGTACGACGAGGACCAAATTCGCGTGATAATGCAGGTGGGTTACTACGGCGTTCTTATTGTGCGGGACGGATTCTCATCGAGTGCAGTTAAGGAGGTTACAGAAAGAACTTCTTGACTACTCCCCGGCAATGGTGGCGCCACATCTCCTCGACAGTCCAGAGACGTCCTCCGCCTGGTGGACTGTCGATGCTTCGAACGATTTTAAGTCTCCAAATGCAGACTCTCAATCCATCGTCTCCGTGAAAAGTCATGCCGAGGAATTGAGCACGCTAACCACGCCAAAGGTACCCTCCGCTTTCTTCTGAACAGAGACAGAAACGAACATTTATAGGGACTTTTATTGACGGGTCCTCCTGGCTGCGGCAAAAGCTTCCTAGTTGATCTCTGGCTTTCTTGTATTCCGACACGGCATAAAACGAGAAAGCACTACAACCAACTGGTGCTGGAACTTTATCGTGGGGTTTGGGAAGAGACCCAGCGTAGAATGGCAGACGGGCGAACAGAATCGTCGCACGAGAGCGAGCGGGGACCTTGGAATTCCAGCATACGCAGCAAATGGCGCGAATCGCTCAAATCCGGAACTTTGCCTCTTTCTTGGCGTCGTGGCACGCCGTCGCATCCCAGCAGATCTACTCCGACTATTGCATTTTCCGTTGCCCGCCGCCTCGTGCTTCATCATTGGCTTCTCGTTTTTGATGAAATTCAGCTGCTCGATATTTCAAGCGCCACTCTTTTGGCCGATGTTCTTTCTTGGTACTGGAGAATGGGCGGCGTCATCGTCGGGACGTCAAATAAGATCCCAGACGACATTTACAAGCATGGAATCCAGAGAGAACGCCTTGAGCCCTTTGTTGAGGCGCTCAAAGTCCGTTGCCCCGTCTTGACCATGCGCTCGCAACATGATTGGAGGCAGCATGATTATAACGGCATTGACGAGGTGGGCCGAACATGGCTGCTTTTTGGACAAGAAGAGCGATTCCTGCCGCTGCTGAAGAGTTTCTCGCGTAGTGAGCAAGGTTTTTCGAGTTCTTGGGTGCACTTCGCGCATTGATTGATTCCATCCAGAGGAAACCCACCGAGAATTAACCGTCTTCGGCAGGCGGCTGCGCGTGCCTTGGTCCTCGGGTGGAGTCGGTCAATTTACTTTCGCAGACCTCTGTGACGACTCGTTAGGCCCCGCCGATTATCTAACCTTGGCCGCTCATTTCCACACCATCGGTATCTCCAACATTCCGGTGCTCACACTGGCGGCCAAGAATCAAGCACGGCGCTTTATATCCCTTATCGACGCTCTCTACGAGGCCCGGTGCCGAGTGGTTTGCGTGGCGGAAGCAAAACCGGAGGAGCTGTTTTTTCCGGATGTGCCGCCAGGCGAAACTTCCGATGTGATGCTGGCCGAATCCATCAGCGAGACGCGGGGTGGCTATCGCCCTAATATTTCTGCGTATGACGGCCCTGCGATGGCGCAGAATCATACCCCTGGCCCCAACACGATCGCGTTGGATACATTATCAATTTTCTCGGGTACGTTCCGGTGTACAGGTCCAGGTCAAGTGGGAGCATGAGATAACGGATTTGCAGGTCAAGAGGAACAGTTCGCATTCAAGCGCGCGCTTTCACGGTTGATTGAAATGACAAGTCCTGCATACTCTCGCGGTGCTCAATGGGCCCCACTCGCTGACCGAGATCGCACTTGGGAGAGAAGTCTGTCGGAGACGAGCGGGCTGGATCCTCATTTCAGGAGTGTTGATCGGCCCCTCGCTGAACAGGACGATTTCGCTGCCGAAGCAGCGTACACGCCGGCAAATCCAGGTATGAAGCAATCACGACCAGCTGCGCCGCGGTTGAAAGCCGACCATGTCTGGGGCGTGCGAGACGACTGGGGAAAGGGGACTGATGATTGGGGGCAAGGAGCGAAAGCATATACTGCTCAACCAAAGCGCGGTCCGGATTCAGGCTTGGACCCTTAGGATGCATCTCAAAATAAATTCGAGGTCGATACCGCGTTGAATGTAAGTACGTTGAACAGTTGTGTGATCGGGGTTCAACCTCGCGGATCAATTGTCGCTTGAACTGCAACCACACCTTGGGTCTCGCCGTCCCTTTTTCCTTGGTCTCTCTGGTAGAGACCCGTCGCAGGTCGACTTTTTCTTCGAAGTCAGTTTATCGCTTTGTTTTTGCCTTTGAATTCTGAAAAAAAAAAATCGAACAGTTCAACCATATTTCTTTATCGAGGCTCGCCCTCATGAGTCCCTGCGACTACGATTATCAATTTCTCCCAGAAGATATCGAGCCCACCAAATTTACTGGGACTCCGAGTCACGACCATTCTCGCCACACACGACCCGCCTATGCCACAACCACAGAGGAATTCATTGTCGTTGTGAGCGTTGAAACTGTTTTAGCTTCGTCTATCGCGCAATCTGGAACCGACGCTATACTCGGTATGTACTAACTCGATTTATTTGTATCCTCTGTTGAAATACTGGTCAGCGACTGAACTTCTATCCTCGCCTTCCTTCGTGACCTCTTCAGCAGCAACATCCCTTTCGTCCTCTACGATACTCTCTGGGACCGCCACCGTGACCACCCCTGAGGCAAATTCTGTGACTTTCAGCTCGAATCTTCAGCCCGTGAGCGAAGCTAAGGCTACAATCCAGCCTCTAGGTAAACGCAACGAATTCCCTTGAAGTTGATCCGCGTGTTTGTAACCTTTCTTTCCAGCGGGTCTCGACAACAACGGCTCTCCAAGTCGGTCCGATCCCTCGACTCTCTTGAATCTTATTCACTCTATTCTCAGCGGGTAAGCCCCTCCACGCAGCGCTCTCAGGCAAGCCTGCACCAGGGTCAAAACCAAGGCAGTGTGTGCAATTCTAATTGAAACATTGCACAGTCCCGGTATCATCACTCTATGAAGGTTCAATTATAACGCCGCGCGCGTAGGTGCAACAAGCACGCCCCGATAACGCATCTTCCCCTCGCGCAATTTCGTCATTCCCTCCTCGACGCCGCTCTTTGTAAGGGGGAACCGCTCGATGATCGGCTTAATCTTGTGTCGTGCTGCGAAGTCGAGCATCTTACGGTTGACGGAGCGCGAGCCAACACTAGCACCTTGGATAGTGAGACCGTAGGTGATAATTGGCAAGAAGGGGATGTTGAGGTCGCTCCCATCGACGGTCAGCGGGTAGATCACGCCGGTGGGCTTCATGATTTTGAGGAATCTGGAATAATTAGTCCGCGAAAGGCTCAGTAAAATTAACGGAAGATGCCTACGGTTTCCAATTAGGCTGGAAGCTGGTCGTCACGAGTAAATGGTCGATTTTAGCCGTCTCAAACTTCGTTACTCCCTTGGTGGCGAAGAATTCCGTGGCACCCAGGCTCATCGACTCCTCGCGTTTTGCGTCCGTGCTGGAGAACACGATCACGCTCGCCCCCATCTTGGCAAGGAATTGGATCGCGAGATGTCCCAGTCCGCCGACACCGATGATCCCTACACGCTGGGTGGGGCAGATATTGTAGGTTTGAATCACGTTGAACACAGTTACCCCTGCACACATCATGGGTGCCGCCGATTCAGGTGCAAGACCCTCAGGGATTTTGAATAAAAACGAGTCGTCCCAGATGGCATGCGAACCAAAGGAGCCTTGATGGTGGTTTGAGGCACCGTACCTTCATGAAAATGCGTAAATAGATGCGTCCCAAGATCGGAGTTGACGTGCCTTTCTCTCGTAGGGCAATCTAAGTTAAATGAGACCGCAACTCCAAAAATCAAAGGGCGACTCACACTGATCCTGGCCTAGCTCGCACTGCTCACATCGGCCGCATGTCTTGTGCGTAAAACCCCACCCGACGACATCGCCAACCTTCAACTCGACCACAGTCTCGCCGATAGCTTCGACAGTCCCGACACCCTCGTGGCCCAGGACGATGTCCCGGTGCTTGTAATGCTCGTCGGTACCACAGATGCCCGAGTGCGTGATTCTGACGAGGACCTGGTTGCCTGTAGGACCATCGTGACGAGTGGTGGCCTGGACAATATCGCCGTCGGCGCTGCCCTTGAAAACCGTAAACTCGATGCTCATGGTGGTTGAGGTTAAGATTCAGATGCTTCGTGGAAAGGGGTCGGAAATCGGCTTTAACGTTGGGTAAGTATCCGCATTTGCCGCGTCCTTTCAAATCTCGGCCAGCCAAGTATGCTGTCTCAGCGATCGTCGGTACCGTGGACGCTGAGCGCTGAGCGCTGAGCAGGAAAAGGGAAGAACGTAAAAAATTGCAGATCGGGTATATAGATACCCGTTAGCCGGACTGCCCCTATTCCGGTTTTTGAACCGCGTTCAACCTATGTTCAATCAAGAAAGTTATTGAAAGTCTCCCTGTACCGTTCAATATTACACTATATTACACTAAAAATACATCAGGTGCTTCAACACTTGTACTACATATATACTAGGCTGGAGGATCACCAGCCTCCAAATCACCAAACTTATTTGCTTTCACATCCTGCGCGAATTCAACGTCCAGCACGGAACTAATCCCAGAGTCGAAGGAGTTTCTCATTGGGCGCACAGGGAATTGAATCGCGCTGCCCGCGTCCCGACTTTGCCCCGGCGAGTGAGCATTCAAGTTCCGCGAGGACGGCGTAGTACTTGAACCGGATCCCAGGAAGTCGGTGTCGTTTATGGACTTCTGTTTTCTCACTAATAACAGCACGATTGGGGCGTATGCACCCTGCGCAGAGAGATCAGCGACATCGATCTTGAAGCAGAAGGGCAGGAAGGACGCACAGCTACTTGAGTATTCACAGGGATGTAAATATCACCTGCGGACGAGGGTTAATTTACACTTTGTCGCTTGTAAGGAAGATAGTTACCCAGGGTGCCGTGCGGCAAATGAACGAGCATGGACACGATTACTGTTATCTGTAGGTTCGAACATGAGTACCAAAGACCTCGAGGAATTTTACAACTCACCCCAGAAATGGCGTACAGCAGTCCCGATTCCAACAAGAGCATCAATATCCTATCTGCATTTGTTTGCTTCTGGAAGGCCGCCTGGATGTCTCGCCGATGGCGCCTGAAGAATTGGAAATAAATATTTAACAACTTAAATGAGTCAGTTCGCTGATGGACGAACCACGCCGTGGCTCCAACGACTGCCGTCGAAGATAAATTGGAGATCAACGACGCCCCCACCCCACCAACTTGCAAAATGTTGATGAGCATAACGAAGCCCTTCCCTGACGAGAAGCCGGGGGCAGCCAAATCAGCAATTCTGAGTCCGATCGTTCCAGTGACGGCGACTGAATAATTTGGTCAGTGTTCCAACAGAGAACAGTCATTGGGGTGGACGTACAAGTCGTGAGAATGAGGAACGCGACAGGGATCAAGAGGAATTTGCGGTGGTCTCGGGAGCAGATCACAGAAGACCTCCAGACCACAATCCCGTCGCTCGCAGTTATGTTCAGCAGAATAAGAGCATTGAACAGGTTGTATGGGTCAATGACGTGAGAGTAATAGGGGATTGTTTCTGGGAAGATGAACATCTGCTGTCTTGCGAATACGTCGGCCAAGGAATAGGCCCAATGCGCCATGGTGAGGAAGTACATGCCAAGTCCGATGTAAAACAAAGCCTTGGCGGGTCCACTTTGCAATCCTCGTTTTCTGTCCGAAGTTAAGAGGCTACTTCTTGTCCACAACGACATTCTTACAATAAAACGCGGGTTGAAAGCAAGATCAAGATAGTGTATGCACCTATACACGAACGGTCGATTAGAGAACACTCTTAAGGAAGTTATGGTAGTTACCAAAGAAGAAGGTCTGAGCCACTAGGGCATAGGAAAAGTAGACGACCACTAGCCCTTCGTCGGGCTCCGGGGTGTAAGCCATGATGACCAGCAAGAGATCGGACCAAAACGGGCGCTGCCCAAAGACGCTCGAAAGAAAGAAAGAAAGAAAGCTTCAGTGAAGAAGCCGGGCAAAGAGTGGATGGTCGAGCGGGAGGAAAGGAAAGATCAGGGCGCCGTTAATTATGAGATCTAACCTGGTTCGCATCGCATTCAATAAACTGACACTGATCAGCGTTGAGCTAAGTTAAGATTCGATGCCGGCGGCGCTGCAACAGTGTCCTTCGATATTTCGTATTGTCGTCGGGCGGAATACACCAATCACGAAAGCTGCGCTGCGCTGGTCGTTCAAATCGTTGCTGGCTATAACCTCTGGCCGCAACCTCTGAATTGTGAGCAACAGCGCCCTAGCGCGGGCTTGGTCCGGGCTGTCAAGTTGCCCCGTCATAGTTCCATGTGTCCTGTTAAAAAAGATACACGGGACAGGATCACGTCGAACAGAAGTTCAGACAGCAAGCTCGAAGTCGACAAAAATGGTTTGAAACATGTTGCCAGCATAGTAATGCCACCATGGGCCATGGAACACCCGGGATCAGACACGTCGTATACGCCCAGAGTATTCGCACGTGTGCCGATTCTAAGCGCGAGTGTCCCATTACTTGGAGGTCTGCGGTGCTAGCCTTCGATCAAGTTCGGTAGACTTGGGGTTTACCTGAGTTTCCGAGTCTTCTCCGTCGACGGTGAGAGTTCCTGTCGACCTGTGTAGTAGCAAGAAAAGAAGGATCACCACCCGAAGCATCGCCACTTTATGGCCCGAACCGCATTTTTTTCATCGTTATCGGCGTCCGCAGGACGGGCTTCGGCTGCCGCCGCCACCTTTGCTGGGACGACACAGGGGGAAGCAGCTTATGTACGCAGCCGTTGTCTAGATCGCGCGCTGGGGGTGATTTGGAAAGTGGAGTGAAGCCAGTCGTTCACCATGCATTGCGCTTCTTCTCCGACCCAAGTGGCAGCCGCGAGGTCCAGACTCCAGACAGAATAAAAGCAGGTGAGTGCCCAATAGGCTCCGCGACGCAACGTGGGGGCTGAATGGTCTATAGTAGTGAACGCCGCACCAGCGCAAACAGGGTCCCAAGAGTCAAGTTAGTAGGAGGCCAATCTAGGCTTAAACGAAGAAAGAGGCATAACAGATTGGTGCCTCGAGCGCGAGCTTGATGAACCGGAAAGTTTCTGGTGCGTGAACCGTGGGAATATGGAATGGATCGGTCGGATGCGCTGCATAGACCACGATTTTTTGGGGAAAAAACAGCTCGGAATGGTCAGTGGGACAATGATTCGCTTGAACGGAACTAGACGAAATCTGGCCCGCGACTCCGGACTTCTTCGGAAGAAGTCCGGCGCCAGTAGGGTCGACTCGGGTGATGAAGGTGACGCCGTGACGGTGGCTGGGCCGCCTATGAGGTCGAGGAGCGTCGACACTGAGTGCGGCGTATAGAGGCCAGAGGTGGACATGAAGGGGAGAAGCAAGGAGGGGCTGATCTCCGTCGCGACCACTGATGCGCGATCAACGCCAATTTCCAATTGAGCAAGGCAATTTGACTTCTTCCTTCACCCACAACCTTACCATCCATTCTTTCGGAGCCTTTCGGCGGCCTGTAGCTAAAAAATGGCTCCCAATCCTACAAGTCTGGACTACTTCAAGGACGTGACCAAAGAAGCCCAACGCCTGGCTGCGGCTGAAGCAGCGGGCACCAGTACGCAAGCTTTCGATTTCTCATCGACGGTGTGTATATGAACTGAAGACATCCGATTTTGAACCGATCTACATGGAAATCTAGGTGTCTTGCCCTCAGTGTGGGAATATGGCAGAGACTACGGTCAGTGGAGTCCGACTAAAATGAGTACTGGGTCACCGTTAAAGGAAACCCTTAGAAAGTATGTTCTGCGTGTAAGGCGGCAGTGTATTGCTCTCAGAAGGTGCTTTCTTAAATTCGTCGCGGAGAGGTGAGTCAAGACTAAGACGCCAAGGTTAGTGCGCGACGGCGGCTTGGAAAACGCGAAGACATCCCAAGGAAAAAACGCACAAGGAGCTTTGTGGTGATAACAAGGTACGTATCGCGTTCATTCACCAATGTGTCGTCTATTGATTTTTGAACAACAGCGTCATATGCTCAGGACTCCTGCATTTACTGCTGTACTAACGCAGTTCCCATGGGGCAGACTCGAGAAAGACGGGACATTTTCTGTCGACCTGGCGCGCGGTCGCTATAAGGTCCTTGGCGGGAAAGGATTCGGGTACTGGAGCCATCGCGGCGGGCCTGTCGCTCATCTACCCGCGGGAACCCTGGCGGAAACATTGCAGAAGCAGGGTAACTATGCGCCAATCGTTCAGCAGATGCTCAAAGCCTTTGACTATCTGGATGGGAGTGCGCTTCTCGAAACGCAGCACCCAAACGATCGTGATGCGTGGAAGCTCGAGCCTGAGTTGATACCTTTTCTCAATTTCTCATCGTTGTGGGCTCCACCACGTCTGGCGACCAAGGTAGAGATTAAAGACTGGGATAGCTGGTATTCGTGGAGACGCATCCCTAAGGAATCACCTGCGGCGTTGCTCTTGCACTACATTATGTCCGTGTACTGGCTTGTTGTCGACACACTCAGTGTCGCCGATCCCAAGGCGGGCAAGCCGGACGGTCCGCGTGTACAGTTAAGCATCCAGTACCTTGGGGCCGAAGTCGAGCTTAACTTCCTTCCATTGTGCGCATATTTCCCTCTCAAATCACATTTCAACTCTAAAATTCAACCAGATTCGGCGAACTCGCTCTCCTGTTTCCTTACACCGACATTAAGCTGACCTGCTTTGGCCAAGCCGTACACACGATCGTCTCTCGTGCCAAGGCCTCCCACCCAAAAAGTCTCGCCGCGCGCGCGTCGCCCACGATCCCCGTCTACTCCTACACCGCCCCGGAGGAGAGTGGTTCCGGCCGCATTCAAGTCTTCCTCCACGGTACTGCAGCCTACTGGACACCCGCTGACGCCGATCCCGCGTCACCATACGGCAAACCCAGCGCTATCGTCGCCCCCAACGCTGGCCTCGCGTCGTACCCCGAGTGGTTCCCCGTCATCCTACACGTGCACCAGGAGGAGATACCCTTTGGGACGACGGAGTATGCCGAGCAGTCCGCCGAGACGCAGTTGGAGCTGTTCCCGACGCTTCTCCAGACGGAGGCTGCACAGCCGGGCTCGGTGACGAAGCGACGGCCTACTGATGGCGAGGTCGAGGTGATCCGGAAGGCGGCTGGGAAGCGGTGGGAGTATGGGATTGAGATGAATCCGTTTCAGAGACCGGGGCAGCGACCTGTGCCGACGAAACTGCCTAATGTCCCCAATGGCTTCACTGTGCGGGTGGTGGGGAAGTAGTTGAACCATGGTTGAATTTTGTACAACAGTGTTATTGAACAAGGTATTTGTAAAGAAATGACTGTGAAATGAACAGGAAATGAACCCTCCTGTGATTGGAAAGTGCGTCCGCCTTTCCAGTTCAAAACTAGCCACTTGTATCGGCGCAAAACGTAATTCGAACGGTGCGAAATTTCGGATGGATCGACGAACTTCGTCTCAGGGATCAATAGCGCCTACTGAACGAGATCGTGCCTCCCTGAGCCAAATGACAGTGCGGTTCGGAATCACTGTGAACATGCTCATTTAGCTAGTTTTGTTTTCAGGGAAAGAAGTGTTTGGACACACGGCCGAAACGACGGCCATCAAGCGGCAATGTTCGGCCGAACTCACTTTAGTGGCGTGTCGCTTCCTACACTCATTCAAAATAATTTCGCGACATGTCTCTGCTTTTCACGATTTTCGCGCTGGTCTTCGTCACCCAGCTCATTGCGTGGATAGGTCAGTCCGTCCTCCTCGAGCTGGTTAGTATCCCTCGTCCTCGCCACATTTTGGCCACGTTTACAATGAACGCAGGTGTACGCGTTGTATCTGCGAATTTTCCACTCGGCGACGGCGGCGCGGCAGCGGAAGCTCAAGAGCGATATTCTGACATTGAAGGCGGAGCTGCTGCGCACCAGCGCGCAGGACCAGTTCGCCAAGTGGGCGAAGCTGAGACGGAGTGTGGATAAAGGTCTCGCGGACCTCGAGAAACTTAGTGCGTCCCCAAGGCCAGTTCTTGCCGGACTCTGCTAATGCGAAAGGCGCACCAGATGGGGAGATCTCATCCCGCAAGAGCGGATTCTCATTGCGCTTCAAGTCAGTTATTTGGGTACTGACGACGGGGCTGCAATTCGTTGTCGGGTGGTGGTACCGCAAGTCTGCCGTATTTTACTTGCCCCCTGGCTGGCTTGGACCCTTTGGATGGTGGCTCTCGCTGCCGTTCGCCCCCGCGGGTACGTGTTTCTCTTGTGTTCTTTATAAATAAAAAAGTCTCACCAATTGACCTCGCACTTAGGCTCTGTGAGCGTGGGTGTGTGGCAGATGGCGTGCAAGCGGGTGCTCAAGGTGGGCGAGCGTGTTGTGAAGGAGCTCAGTGCGGGTGCGTTCGCGTTACGGCCATGAGCCGGCACTTTTGAAATTCACAGGCGTATGTTTAGCTCGGGTCGCCGAAGCGGAGCCGACGGAAACTGCGAAGGAGAAGGAACCGCCAGTGGAGTCCGCGAGCTGACGTATGTATGCAGGGCCGGACGTGTTAATGCATTTTCTCCGGGTTTCACATGGGGTGCGCCCCGAGTTCCTCAAGATAAGCCTTCGAAAGCAGTCAAGTCTGGGACGAAATACACCGTTCAGCCATGTTCCAGCCACAAAACAAGCCTGGGGATAATTTCGCCTCGTAGAATCTCACCAATTTTTAACCTTGCCGGAACATACACTTCTGAGTAACGTCAACGCCTTATAAAGACACAAGAACGCGGATCATAAAGCTTGGTCGACCTCGGAAGACCGTTCATACCGTACAAGACCTTCCCACCATTTGCAGAGCTTGGGATTTTTGGACTGCTGACCTTTGACTAGTGACGGAGACCTGAGATACAGATAACGCCCGAATGTCCTATTTTCTGCAGTATGTAACCCTGTTTTTCGTGGATGAACGGGGCTCCCTACGGAATCGGGAGGATTGATTCCGCGTTGAGTTGACGTCGAGAGCCCGAATCCGAAGCCGGGCCTTCTTTCATGTGATTGCTACAAGTAGAGTTCCCAATTGGGAAATGACTGACGAAATTAACTTAAAATGCCGTCGGAGAGCCGCAGAAATATACTTTCTCTCTCTGTCTCCTACCACCACCATGGTTGCAGGCGTCCAAATACACACCGCAGTCGCCCCAAAGGCCCAGTCAGAAATCCTCACAGATGGCGCCCTCGAGTTCCTCGCCGCCCTCCACCGCACCTTTGAGTCTACCCGCAAGTCCCTCCTCGACGCGCGCGAAGACGCGCAGCGCAGATTCGACTCGGGCGTTCCCCTCCAATTCCCGCCAGAGACTGCCCACATCCGCGCAGAACCGTCCTGGCACTGCGTACCACCCGCTCCAGGCCTCGAAGATCGTCGCGTCGAAATCACAGGTCCCACCGACCGCAAGATGGTCATCAACGCGCTGAACAGTGGCGCCAAGACCTTCATGGCTGACTTTGAGGGTAGGCGAGCTTATTATTGTCGCGAGCGCGTCCTTATCTCGCGTTCAGATTCAAGCGCCCCGACTTTTGCCAATTTGATCAACGGTCAGGTCAACCTGCGCGATGCTATTCGCCGCAATATCGACTTTGAATCGGGTGGAAAGTCGTACAAGCTCAGCCAGAACCCCGCCGTCCTCATCGTTCGGTAGCCTCTGTCTATTTTATCTTCGAGAACGCATTTTAATATTGTCGTGTTCAGTCCCCGTGGATGGCATCTCGACGAGCCGCGCATAACCGTCGACAACACTCCCTTGTCCGGCTCCCTCTTTGACTTTGCGCTCTACTTTTACCACAACGCCCACGACCTCATTAAATCCGGCTCGGGCCCCTATTTTTACCTGCCTAAAATGGAACACTACCTCGAGGCCCGGCTCTGGAACGACGTCTTCCTCTTCTCCCAATCCTACCTCGGTGTCGCGCACAACACCATCCGCGCCACCGTCCTCATCGAGACCCTCCCCGCCGCGTTCCAGATGGAGGAGATCCTGTTCGAGCTCCGCAATCACTCGTCCGGCCTCAATTGCGGGCGCTGGGACTACATCTTCAGCTTCATCAAGAAGCGCCGCGCTGACCGCAGTGCGGTGCTGCCCGACCGCAAGGACGTCACCATGACCGTCGGCTTCATGGACGCGTACGTGCGTCTCTTGATCCAGACCTGCCACAAGTACGCGTTTTCTTTGCGTTTAATTCACTTCACCAACGCTTACCCGCAATAGACGCAAGGTCGCGGCCATGGGCGGTATGTCTGCGCAGATTCCGATCAAGGACGACCCCAAGGCCAACGAGGTCGCGATGGCCAAAGTGCGCGCGGACAAGCTGCGTGAAGTGCTCGCCGGCCACGACGGGACCTGGATCGCGCACCCCCTCATCAATGAGATCGCTGGCCCTGTCTTTAACGCGCACATGCTTGGCCCGAACCAGGTTCGTGTTTCTACTTTCCAAGACCAGCTCCCCGTTCACACGCGTTCTAGTACCACGTCCGACGCGAGGAGGTGCGCGTCGCGGCCGCGGACCTGCTCAACACGACCGTGCCGGGGCAGATCACCGAGGCGGGCGTGCGCGAGAACGTGTCGACGTCGCTCGCGTACACGGCGGCGTGGATCGGCGGCAACGGGTGCATCCCGCTCAACTACCTTATGGAGGACGCCGCGACGGCCGAAATTACGCGCGTGCAGCTGTGGCAGTGGGTCAAGTACGGCGCGCGCATGGACTCGGGGCAGCCGGTTACGGTCGAGTTTGTGGATAAGCTTGTGACGGAACTGGCGCCAGGGGTGAGGAAGCTGACGCCGGGGGTGAAGGAGGAGCATGTGAATGTCGCGGTGGAGTACCTCAAGGGCCAGATCCGCAAGCAGTGGCCGAGCGAGTTTTTGACCAGTGATTTGATGCCGCACTTGGCTCTCGCGGATGGAGTGCCTGCAAAGTGGCAGAAGGCCGCGTTGTGAGTCGAGCGGACGGACTTTGTTTCTCTTATACCTATACTTGTACTGTACGCGCAAGAATCGCAAAATTGAAGATTATAATCATGTCATGTGATCGCGACGGAGGTTTTTCTTTTTTTCTTATCCTTCTCGCGGTGGTCGAGGAGAAAGTCGATGGTGAATGTATTGGTTTCGGAGACGCGCGGAATGGCGGGAACGTCGTTTGAGGCGCGTCGTCGTTCGGAGTTCCTCCCGTCCCAGTCCACAGACGTGTACGGTGTGTACTTTTATGACAATACAAACCAAAGGGAAAGCAGCAAAAGCAGATCGCAGTAGCGGAGGAGGAGGAGGGTGTATTACTTATCCTGGTTCCGCCTCCAAGAAATTCACTTTAAGAATCGCTCGAAAACACGAACGGGTTGTCGGCAAGTCCACGCGAATCTGAAGCTTTATCGTAAAACCCAATAAACAAAAACGAATGTAAAAAAAAGTTAGATCTTATAAAGTATGTAGTTATGTTCGGAACCCTCTAGGAAATCTAGGCAGACGTGGACATCTAATCTACTAGTAACAGCTCATCTACGGAAGGTCAGGTTATTAGCGCTCTACGGTTTACATGATTCTAGGTGTTTATTTCTTCTGCTCATCTAGTGTCTTCATGGTCCACGGGTCCGACGAGACGAACTGCTGCGTGGGCACGCCGAGCTCGAAGAGTTTCGCAACGACGGCGGAGAAGCTGGAGTGAGTGAATCGGTCAGCGGGAACGGAGGCGAAGGCGACGACTACACACTCTTTAAAGAAGAGTTCGTTGTCGTCCGCATACGCCTGGGCGAACTTCTTGAAGCCCTTGTCCGAAACGACGACGTAGTCCGTGCTGCTCGAGTGTCAGAAAAATATTTGCAAGACAGGGGACGCGACGCGACGCACGGAAGCATCATGAGCGATTTGGTCTTCTTGTCCTCGAGCTGCTTGGGGCCGTTCCACTTTTTCCACACCCAGCTGTGAGGAGGAGAAGGGTCAGTTGTCATCCTAGTATAATAATTGAGATGGCAGCAACCCACCTCTCGCTGAAGAGGAGCTTGAAGTAATCGTTGGTGACAGTCGTCGGGCTGAACGTCCAAGGTCCTTCGAATCCAGAGCTTCATTCAACACGATGAGAATAAATTGCTAGGAAAAGTATTGATGACCGACCGGTTCGCGTGGCAGCGACCGAGCGCATGAGCGCCAGAAAGGGCGACGATTTCCTGGTCATTGAAGCTATTGGGTGCGGCGACGATCAGTGATGTTCCTGAGTTGCGGCGGCAAAAATATGCGTACCCCATACGTCCGAAAATCTGAGTCAAGTCGGTCGTAAACATGTGACGACAACAAAAAAGATCCTATACTCACGGCGCGTAGGTGAGCTCCGCCCTGCGTCGCATCGGGGAGACGGCCGTCGGGGGTAGCTTGTTCAGCAAAACCGTCGATGCGGCCGGGTCTCCAGGGGATCTTGGGGCCAGCCATTTCCTGGTGCCAGTATCATCATGAACCTCTCCAGTCAACAATAAATTGTTATTGCCTACCTGCACGGCGGCAACACCACCGAGCGTCCAGAGGTCACCGTAAGAAATCCAGGGGAACTCGGCCTTGATTTTTTCCATGACATCCCGGGCGACGTCTAGACCAGCGTTGGCACCATGGGCGCTCTCTGGCGCGAAGCGCATTGTGGCGTAGTTGCTTAATTATTGTGCTCAATGTCGCACAGAGTGTCGATACAGTGAGGCGCACCTTCCACCGGTGTTGCTGGCCACGTCATACGTTCCAGACGCGTGCCATGCCAGACGGAGCAGTACAGGTCCGTACGAACCATCTAAGCCCTTATCAGCATATTTCACTTTTCTGTAAGCTTTTATACTTGCCGTCGTACTCTCCTGCCTCGTCCATAACCTCGGCAATTTTGTTGTAGACTAGAAAGGGCACGAATCGTTCAGCGCTGAAGGAGAGTAGCTAAATGTACCCTTTCCTTTCTGATAGTCCTCCTGGCTAGGTGTAAATTTGGTCGTGGCCTTGATAGCCTGAACGCCGCTCTTCAGAACGGTTTCAGCGTCTCCGCTGGTGGTCGCATAGTAGTATCCTCCACCACCGACAACTACTGCCGCCAGGACACCGACGATAAGGCCAGTATTAGATTTCGCCTCGGGTGCCGGCGGGGGCGTTGAAAATTTGCGGAAGGCAACACGAGGAGCAGAGCTAGGTGCTGCCCTCGGTGCGGCCGCTCTGAGAGCAGTTCGGCGGACAGACGCGCGCAGGAAGGTAAAGGACATGGAGGAGAAACGAAAGGAACTAAACGAAAATTCTACTTCAAGTTAGAGACTCGGTTTATGATCCGGCCGCGCCGTTTG
Source organism: Mycena metata (assembly GCA_029378385.1). NCBI lineage: Eukaryota > Fungi > Basidiomycota > Agaricomycetes > Agaricales > Mycenaceae > Mycena > Mycena metata. Next base: position 12,605 of record JARKIB010000453.1, on the reverse strand, counting down.
GTCCGCTTTCCTCCGAACGCCATCCACCTCTTCTTCCGAAGTGTTCGACGCGTGTTCGACCGCGATTTTGGTCTCCGTACTCTGCGCGACGATTCTCCCCGACTCTGAATAAATCGGGAAACTTCTTTTCCGCTTTGGGCCACGACATTTTTCAATTCAGTCGACATGATCAGCTGGCCGCAAAAATCCCCAAAATAACGCACCGTGGAAGCTTGCTCATGGAAGGTCTCCGTTTTGTTCCTAGACATGGATTTGTGGGGTCGTCTTGCGAAACGCGCCAGCTGAGGTCTTGCAAGAATGCACCTGTTCACAAACATTATGCATCACCATGCGCAAATTGCAGGAGCGCCATCGTTCTGGAGGGGGTTCCGTCGCCCATCTGGTTTGTTCTGGCACCGCAGAACATTCGGTGAATCTCGGGCAGGCGAATCTCGGGCAAGTTGCTTGGGCCATTGGTCTCCTGCGGAGGTTGAGTCAGCCTCCTTGTAAGTTAGTTCCTTCCGAGTCTTGCGAGTCTTCAACCGCATCGTGGGGAAATCCTAAAAGGCCTCACAAGACCTTCTTTGAACCCCCACGGCTGCCTGCTTGCCGACGTCTCTTCGACGTTTCTTGATCCTTACCGATTCACGCTCATTGCCGCGGCCAGGGCCTCGTCCCAACTTTGGTGGTCTTTCTCCTCAACGCCATAACTGCAAGCTCTTCTTTCACCCTTGGCAACTGTCTGCGCCGTTCGAAAGCATTCGAACTCCGAACTGTCTATTCAATATTTGTGTGGCCACAGAAAGAATCTAATCTGGGAGCCTCAGCGAGTTCAGGCAAGGCAAATCCCCAGCTTTATTGGCCCGCAGCCCGTCGATCGCACCGCAGCGTGCTGGTTTACCCACAGCTCACGTCCATCTTACCCCGGACGTCGAATGACTCTTTGAGTCGGCAGTCTTCCACAGAGCCGCAAAGCTCTCTTGGGCCCTCCCTCGACCGTCAAAAGCGTGTCGTTTCCTCAACGAGTTGGTCGCTCCGAGTCTTTTGCCTTCTCGTCGTTGCAACCGATACAAGGTGGGCAAATGTCCTCGTATTAATTGTCCTGATATACAAACTTTACACCTGTGCTACTCGTGTATCATATACAAGTCCGGCGGCCGACTAATCCCTTCAAACTCGTGCGACTTGTCCTCCGAAGGACGACTCGGATACATGCTTGCCTGCGAATACATACTCCGCGACGACGCGACCGAGGGCGTCCTCATCACGGTCGACGCGCCGGAATTCGACCGCTTCACGGTGGATCCCCCGTCTTCTATCGTTGGGAACCACGACGACGCCTTTGAGGAGATGGACATTGCGCGCGCTCGTTGGACCCAATCCATAATCCGCGGCGGGACTGCTGCACGCTGTGGGGGAGGGCTATCCAGCCGGAATCCTAATCCTTTTTCTGCGGTCAGGCATTAGCGGGGTAAGCGCAAGAATGGGCAGTTGTTGCGCACCGGTGTGCTGGGCTCCAAGCAAAGCTTCGTCGTCTGCTTGCCGCATAAGACTGACTGGCATTCCGCGGCCGGTCTTGTCAGCACGGCGGCGGCGGTAGAAGTAGATACCAGTGGAAAGAATGAGGCCGATCAGGAGCCCGAGCCCGAGACTCAGGCCAGCGAGGGCGGCCGTTGAGATTCCGCCGTCTTGGCCGGGGATCGAAGATGGCGATGGAGGGGACGGTGTGGATGCGGGTGGAGGTGAAGGTGTGACAAATGCGGTTGTGGTTGTATGTGCAGGGCCTACAAATTCGACTGAGATGTTGCAAAGTGCCAGGGATTCTCTACATACTAGATATTGATGACACTGGGTACGAGAAATCAGTCGCGGGACGCAGGAATGAGTGGCGGGCAAGCGTACATGCGAATGAAGTAGTTACAGGAGCAGCAATTATACCATTGGCTTCTACAGATCCGATGGATTGTGCCGCGCTTGTGGAGTCGGAGGTCGCCATCGTATTGAATGAGGGAAAGATAGGTACAGCTGAGCAACGAGTGTCCAGCACTTTGAGGTTAGGATGAAGGAAGAACTTCTGAAGAGGGACAAAAGTTTAGACACACGGCAACTTGAAGCCGTTTCCGCAGTCGTCAATCAATCTTAAGCTACTAGGTACGCCAACGGATCTGCGACAATATCTGAATGGTTGTCATTTCGCGTACATGTTATCACGCTAGGTAAGGCTAGGCAGTTACGGCGACGGACATGCCAACATTCCGACAAGGAATCGGTGCAGATGCCAACATCTCGACAACGAATTTTACTATTTTTTTCGTCGAGAGTTTTCCAGCTCTAGGTAGGATTTTCAGCAAGGTGCGCCTGGTGCGCGAGATATCAAGGCACACTTGTTACCCAACCACACCCAGGACAGAATTCTTTTAGGCTGGATTAAAAGGCTAGCTAAGACAACTTGTATTAGTAGGCAAATACATGGTAGTTAAAATAACGCGAATTGACACCGTAAAATAGCCTTCGCGAAGCAAGATAATTTACTTCAACTTCTTTGTTCGAGGAAACCATGTCGTTTCATTCACATTTGAAAGGGGATTGAAGTCAAAGACAATTGAGTGCAGAAATAGGCTCTTTGATTCAACTGGTTCTCAACGGAATAAGGAAACAAAGGGTTTCCACTGTTGTTCTAACCCAGCCTAAAACAAAGGTGGAAACAAAGGGTTTCCTTATTCCGTTGAGAACCGGTCGAATCAAAGAGTTTGTTTCTGCACTCAATTCCCTTTAACTTCAATCCCCTTTCAAATGTGAATGAAACACAATGGTTTCTTGGAATGAAAAATTTGAAGCAAATTATGTTGCTTCACAAAGGCTATTTTACAGTGTCAATTCATGTTATTTTAACTACAATGTATTTGCCCACTAATACAAGCTGTTTTCACTAGCCTTTTAATCCAGCTAAAAGAATTCTATCCTGGGTGTGAACTTGGCGACGCGATACAAATTTCAATTTCAATTGTCACACTGTACCCACACGTGACTTCCGTCACACCGCGCCAACGTTCGACGACCAACCTCCAAGCTTCAGCGCTTCAGCTTCAATTCGCGAGCCGACTGGTCTCACTTACGACGATCCTGGAACTCAGAGCCTCGCCTGCTGGTGCACTATCCTCCTCGATATTCGCTCAATATCGGGTCGAAATTTCCGAATTCTGTTTTCGGCACACTAGCTCAGTGCTCTCTTCTCCTGCGAGTATATACGAGAATTCTCCTGCCACGCCTTCCTGAACCTGCTCGTTTCATCCCCAGTCCCGAAAGACGTCCTCAAAGGTCGCGCTGTCTACCGCCCCGTTACACGCTACAGCGAAACCATAGATCTGTTGCGGAGGCTTTTCTTCTCCGACGTCGACGTGCAATCTACAAGTCGTTTCTCAATCTCCTCTGTCTCTGTCTGTCGCTCAGCACTGCCCCGTCTTGAATTTACTCGTTCTCTCCCTCAGTCTTTAAAATTCGCGCTGTCTCCTAGTATACGCACTACAGCAAAACCATAAATCTGTTGCAGAGCCTTTCTTCTCCAACGTCGACGCGCAGCATGCAAGTTTTTCTTCAATTATCTCTGTCTCTGTTGAATTCTGCCAATCTCTGGGCGGCAAGGAGGTGCTCGTTGCGCAGGGACCGTGATTAGCGCCAGTTGGCGCTAGCTGGTTCGCAAGTTACCAGCATTCAACCTGCATTCCTTCGCATCCTCCTTGGCTGTGCGCGTGGCATCTTGGGCGCTCCCACCCACCCTAACCGCCCAAATTTCGTTTAACCACCCAATTCAAGTATCTTTGCGCGTTTCCTTGTATTTGATCGGCATCACCATCTGATCTCTTATCGCGCACAAAAGTCTCCTCCGACCCCGGGAATCGGGACGACAGCTCTCAGTATTAAGTAGCGCAGTGCGGCAGTGCCACTGGTACCGCGTCGCGTTCGGATATAGCGCGTGAGTCATTCTCACGCAGAACCGGAATACATATATACGCTTCGGTCAGGCGCCTGCGACAACACAACCTCTACATCGATTGGAGACCGGCGCCGCCAGAATGAATAACTGGGGAAATCCGTGGGGCCAAAACCCCTACTACCCGCAGCCAAATGCGCCTGGATTCGGGGCGCCACCGCAGCCAGGCTTCCCGGGCTTTTGGCAGCCCCCACCGGGCTGGGCGCCTCCGAACGCCAATGCTGGTGCGCGCCATCCGCCCGCCGTAGGATGCCCACTGACGTGTCGTTGTGTTCTAGGATTCCATTCCAGCAAATACCCCACCCTGAATCCGATCCTTGCGTCGGATTCGACGCCCGTGCGGTACGATGTGCGCAAAAAGGCGCGCAACGATATTGCGCAGCCGACGTACATGGCGAACCGCCTGCTGTTCGCAACCGCGAGCTCGGCGGCGCATGTGCGCCTCATATCAAAGGCATTTCCGTGGTCGATCGACATAATGTCGCACGGCCCCGTAACGTGCGAGGCGGTCTGGGATGCGCTCCACACTGCTGTGCGTCCTCTTCTGGTCTTGTTTTTTGCTCTGAGCAGAGGTCTAATGCATATGCTTCTCAGCTCCAGCAGTACATCGAGGACTCGGAATGGGGGATGGTGGTCAACACGGACAAGAAGCTGCGCGAGTCGATTGAGAAGACGGCCAGGAAGCGCAACGAATCGGACCCCGATAAGAAGTTGAAGCGTATAGATTGGCTCGGAGCGAACACGATCTTCAAGGGGCTGGATAGGATGGAGGAGTATGCAGAGCAAAGGCTGTTGCCGGAGGCGGAGCCCTGTTTCGAGACCTGGGTCATTAAGCTCGGGTCTTCGTGAGGATACGGCCCTGCGGACTAATATCTTGTACTTGTATCTGGCATTTTCTGTCTTCTATATAAGGATGTCTTCTGCCGCGATCCTCTTGAATTTCTTGCGACGGAAGAGCCTCTTGTTGACATTTGTAATTTCTGGAGGCTTCATCAGCCGATCAATTCTTTTTTTCGTTAGCCGCTCAGGTCTTTTGCAATGGTTTCTTTCCAGTCAGTCAATTAAAGTCTTTCCAGCTCAAGCTTATACCCTAAATGTAGATGCCATGCCTGCCAGGACACCGTAAAAAAGCCAAAGCTCGATCAGCACTACAACAGATGTTACTCTGGTTTTGACTGCATTGACTGCTCCAAGACCTTCAACTCCCCTGCGGAATACAAGGGCCACACCCAGTGCATCAGCGAGGCCGAAAAGTATGAAAAAAGCGTGTACAAGGGGCCAAAAACCGCTGCTGTACGTCGGTTTCTCAGTGAAGCAGAAGAGAGGCAGCCTGATGTAGCATTGAAGACAGGGAAAAGCAGCTATCCGCCGCGGCCTGCGGCGCCTGAAACCGGTGTGCGGAATTGGACGACGAGCGGGCGTGGGGGGCGAGGCGGGGGCCGGGGCGGTGGTTGGGGGCAGACGAGGACGTCGGCAACGGGGGCGAATGATACGCCGCTAGGGACGCCGACGCGTACGTCGCCCATGCCTTCACCGCCTGCTGCTACACCTGTTCCTACACCTGTCGCTGCACCCGCACCTCCACCTACAAAGGCCGAGGTCGCGACGCCTCCACAACCTACCGCCTCAGCACCCGAGAAAAAGGACAAGAAAGAGAAGAAGGCGGAGAAGGAGAAGGCGAAACAAGAAAAGAAGGAAAAGAAGGAAAAGAAAAAGGCAGCAGCAACCGCTGAATCGGTACCGTTTAATTTTCTTTGCTTTTGTCTTCAATCTAACCCAATTTCTCAGGCGCCTGCACCAGTCGCCGAGTCCAGTACCGCTGCCACGGATGGCGAGACCAAGACCCGGAAACAACTGCGGCAAGAGGCCGCAGAGCTTAAAAAATCTCTCAAGCACGCCAATAAGGTCGTGAGCGTGAGTGGTACCGACGCGGCCGAACATGACTCGCCGTCCAAAAAGCGGAAGCGCGACGATGGGGAGGCAATGGACGTCGACGCGCCGTCAATACCGGACGCCGAGCGGGCAGAGAAGAAACGCAAGAAGGAGAAAAAGGACAAGAAGGCGGCTGAGGAGACGACTGTGGGAGCCTCCGACGTGATGGAGATCGATGCTGCTGCCCCGGAAAAGAAGCGGAAGAAGGACAAGAGTGGGGGTGCGATGGATGTCGACGCGCCGCCGTCGATACCTGGCGATGAGGTAGTAGAAAAGAAACGGAAGAAGGACAAGAAGGCAAAGGGCGACACCGTAGAAGTAGAGGCTTCGGACGACGCGCCCGTAGAGAAGAAGCGGAAAGAGAAAAAGGATAAAAAGTCCAAGTCAGTGCCCGAGGCCGCGACTTGATTTCGTACCTTATATTGTCTTTTACTTTTTTTGCTATCGTCTTGCTCTGGGGAAAACAAGTAGTAACACAGCAGCATGAGTTCTAAGTAAATCGGCCTTTATACAGATACATTTGCTCGTTGCGGGTATAATCCACGCTCTTCTGTGCGAGCGATCAGAACGACGTTGTCGAGTCGACCTCGATAGTCGGCACGATCGACGCGATAAACTTGAGGAACACGACGAGATAAAAGTCGACCCGCATGCCCTCGACCTCCTCATCATCAGGGTTTTTTTCCTCCTTCCCACTACCGCTATTCTTGCGGCTAAACCATTTCTTCTTGCCGTCCTTGGAGGTCCCCGATTTGCCGCCGCGCTGCGCAAGTTGTTCCTCGACCACGCTGTTGTTCATGCGCTCGATGACCTTCTTCATGACGCTAGCGTGTTTGCAGGGGTGGACGGAGGCGGACTGCAGCGAGGTGGAGTGCGGGAATCCTTCGATGGTGACGGTCTTGAAGGCGTGATCGGCAGACACATCTTGGAAGATTTGTGGCGGCGTCAGAGGCGTGCGATTCTTCGAGCGCAAGTTAGGAAAAGACAGGGAATATAACGATGAAACCCAACCTCATCGTAGCCAATCAGCCAAATGCGAGGGGTCTGGTAGTACTTGTCGTAGGTTATCATCACGTCATACGTTCGCACTTGGAGAAGGTTTCCGTTGGCGACCTCTACTTGGCTTGAGGGAGAAAATTCAATTTGTGTACGAGAGAATGCAGTGCGCTAACCCACCTCGCGTCAATGACGGCCGCCTTGGGGGCTGCAGTGGCCTCGTCCTCCTCCTCCTCTAGACCTTCCTCTTCCATATCCGGAATATCATCCAGATCGGGAGTCTCCGCGGCACCGCCCAAAGAGAGCGAGCCTACTCCCTGAGTAACCGAGTCCTCGGCCGTAGCATCGAGGTCGGGAATGTCGTCGATGGTGCCGGGATTGGCGGAATCGAGGTTTGCCTTGCGGCCAGCATGGGTCTCGACCCACTCGTCGGCTCCGGTGGAGTCTCCGAACGACAACAGACGTTCGGCATCCTCGTCGGCGTCTGTGTACGCAAGCGAGGTTGCGCGGCGCAGACAGGGAACTCCTCGTGTAACGAGATATTGCTTATCCGCGGGGAGGTAGTCCTTGACTTTGGATGCATCGCCTACTTCCCTGCGACGCCGATAGCATGAGTGGGGGCGCCTCGTACAAAAGAGCCACTGACCAAGTCCACACTGGGAACTTGTAAGCCAGGAAATCGCCTGCGGCCACAAACTCCTCTGCTGTGGGTCAGAACAAGCAGTTTGGACTGGTTAATTGACAACAAACCGGGTGTTATGCGTCCGTGTTCTTTAAACTTGCTCTCCTTGAGAACCTAAAGCAACGAACGATTAGTGGACGATAGAGAAAGTCGTAAAGGCGTACAGGACTCAGGTATTCCCGTACGGACCAGAATTGTTGCTAGAATATGAAATGAGATGAAGCAAAGGAACGAACGCTGCACTTACCGTTATGGCGTGCATCGTCGAGACAAGAGGCAGGAGTTGCCGAATTCGATCGCCTTTGATGTGATGGCGGTCACGGGACTTTGACGCGCCAATTTATTGCAAGTCGCGTTGCGTGTCTATGGCATGGCGACTCATTCTGTCTCTCAATTGAAACACATTGAATTCTGTATAATAGAAATGGGCGGCTGAAATGATGACTGCAGGAATAAATGTCTTGACCGATGGTGTAGTTGGTTAACGGGTTGATTGACCTCGAGCGCGAGGCCCAGCGGCAGATGACCAACTACAACATCTTCCGCGGTCCGTTGAACTAAGGACATGAATACTGAGTCACTCAATACACCGCGAGTGAGAAAATGGAAAGGTTTACGCGTTGAGGGTGATTAATCGATACTTCGTGTATTTTCGAGCAGCGCTACTAGAAATAAACTCTAACGGCAGTTTGCGTGGTGCTTAAGCAGCCGCTTATCTTCCACTCACGCACGGTCTTATGATTCTGAAGAAGAAAGCCAAATTAAGATCATACAACCACGGCCTTTCTCAAGATGGTTCCTTGCGACTCAGTTCCTCTCTGAGATATGCATTCCTGCCAAGTCCTTTTACTTGGCGCCATTAGCGACGAATTTGTAGGGTGATTGAGGACTGTTTGATGACTTTCTGACCACATTTCTTTTTTCAATTTGAAAGGTATTCAAGGTATTCACGGTTCAATAGTGTAGTGGTTGATCAGGTCTGTCTAACAGAAATTAACTTGACGTAGTCTGTGACACAGGTGGTCCTCAGCTCGAACCTGGGTCGAATCATTTTGCTCTGGTTTCGATTTTATCGGCAACTGATTACTTGAAATCACCGTCCGCGCGTCTTTTCTCGCTCTCAGAGTTGATTGCTCACTCGGCATCGGACATATAACGCGCTTCCACGGCTTTCCGTGCAGTGTTACACCTGAACGCGAAGAAAAACGACAAAGAACGGAAAGGAAGTAAAAGTGACCGGACATCTCCCCATTGAGACGATATCTTATGTAATGGGCGTTGAGTCCCATTTCGGGAAGCCCCCTTTCGGTCTTTTGGGTTTTCCGGCTCACACACTGACCAGTTTGAACGTGGGTCAAAGATGCCGTCCGGTGGTCCATGAATCTTCAAGCTTCTCAATAAATACTTCATGCAACATCAACTCCAACTGTCAGTACACGTCTATATCCGACTTCGTCGCTTCGATCGTATTCAACGATTTTTCAAATGGGCGGTGCCGTTTCTAAAGGGATGTAACAGCGGGGGGAATAAACCGATGGGTCGAAAGGTCAGCTGTATGCAAGATTTTCTTTTCATTCTTCCGCAGCGCTAGTAGAAAACCAAAACACTTCTTGTACTTTTGGCAATGAATTCCGTCAGGAATTTCGATGGTTGATCATCGTACACGCCGCGTCCAATCCGGGGATGACTAGCGTGTAACAGCGTGTAGCCTTGTTATAGCGAAGGACGGCCATCCTGGCGGGTGTTGGGACCGTAAGGAAGACAAACACGCGCCGATGCGCACATGCGTCCTAAAGATGTTCAACTCCGAGTCGCTTGGTTCAACCAGTCTTCCGTTCAATTTGGCCGCCGTGCTGTCGTTTTGCTCCGCATTGTCGAGCTTGACCCCCTGATTTTAGTTCTAGAACCATGGCGATCTACTCCATACATACTCAGGAATATATCCAACCATCAATTGCCTTTCTGGGAATCAATCGGCGGAAGTAGTTCGGAACAATGAGAAGAAACCAGAAGAGGTAACTCCGCTCGGGGGTCTATTCGGATACAAATTTTTCAAGCGCTCAAGGAAGGTGCATGCATCGCACAAGCAGACCACATCCCTCATCTATTCACCCCACAAAAATCCTTGACAAAAATCAAGATATGTTGTAGCTTTCTCACTGGCAACGCGTCGATAGTGCGTCGATCATGCAGTGTTAACCAGCTCAATTAAGCATATGGCAACGGGATACCACAGCCTTGCCACAGCCCATATAAAAGGGCGGTGGATTTTGGCCATCCTCTCGTACTGGCTGTCCTTTCTACTTTCCCCACACAACTTCACTTGATTTCTCTTAATAACCTCGTTGAACATGCGTTTCGCTGTCTTTGCCGCCGTCATCGCCCTTTTCGCGACCACCGCGATTGCTGGAAGCATGGAGAATGTCAAGGCTCGCCAATGCTTCCCCGACTACTGCGTAAGTATCACTCGGTGTCGTTCACTTCGTGACGCTCATCTTGTTCGCAGAACTGTAACGAGGACAGCTGCTCCGGCCCTGCCTGCTGTGACGTACGTTCTCCCGGGTGGCTCGAACGCGCATTCACAACTAACATGACCTTCTAGAACGGCTCCTGCCCTTGCTAAACACCCGTTGCCACTGTGGATTCCGTTGGAGTTTTTGGATTTGGGTTCGAGGCGTTGAACGCCAGCAGTTGTAGATTATATGAACGAAAAAGCCATTTGATCTCTTACCTATCTTGAGACGTGAAAGTGCGATTTGATGCAGTCCTGAACGCAAACAAAACCCCGGTCGCTCACCCGGTTCCGCCTTGCCAAATAGATCAACAGCAGTTTTTGAGAGAATGAGATGGAAAGATGCGGGCAGATGAAAATATGATTCCCGGGGGTCGGGGAAAACCGGGATTAGGTAAATCAACGGGATTGTACTTTTGGAAGGATAGATGGGTGAGTGAGGACGACTATCAACACACTATGCATATGTAGATCTACCCCGTCAAATCGTATACCTTGAGTCAATAGATTTAGTTCGCTCGAACGCCAATAAGACCGTGAAAATACCTGAAGAGCGGGCTCTCGCTGCCCATTTCACGGAACTCAGCGCGCCGGCTCGCATCGATGCCCTCGCGGGCGCAGTACGCCTCCCGCTGCTTGTTAATCCGATTGTAATCCCACATCGCAAAGAAGCTTAAGACGATACTGTTTCGAGCCACAGGTCAAGATCTTCATAAGATGTATCGGACGCCGACGTACGAAAGACCCAGCCACCCGGCCATCGTACCATGACCAATGTGAAAGTACGGCGGGGTGATGTAGACAAACGACGAGCAGATACCACCTAAATCTGGTGTTAGTCGACGTGGATGAACGAGTCGCTCAACGCGCCTAGGTTACCAAGCCCGATGACCATGGCAATAACGACGCCTGCACGGGATATTGAGTGGGAACAATTCGAGATGGCTCGGGGACGAACCTCTTCTGACATCGCCGCCAGCAATGCTTCCTGCCCAGGCTAGATCGACAGCGATTGTCGGGTATACTCCGACCGCGGCCAATATTGCGCCAGCATAACCAGCGCCTGGGGATTTCGTCGTGTACAAAACAATATATCTAAAAAAGATAAGAGTGTGTTCGCCTTGAGATATGTAGAGTACCCACCCTGCGAGCGAAACTAGACAAGGGCCAATGACAAAAGGGCCACGCATGTTGTACTTGTCAGAGAGGAATCCGACTGCGATCGTTGCAATACAGCCGCATGCGAATGGAGGTATTGACAATAACTGGGCTTGCGCCGCAGTGAATCCCAGCTCTTGGACGATAGTCGGCGTGAAGAGCTAGAGGCGGTGAGTGGCTGGATACAGAGCAAGGAATATTGCTTACTGCAATCGCGTATACGGGGATGAGGAGACTGGAAAAGGAAAATGAGTGACAATAGACGTGCAGAGCGCCATGGTGCATTACCCCATATATATTGCAATCTGCACGTAGGTCTTGTAGTCGGTAAATGCTTGCCAAACGAATTTAATGTCATAGTGCGTTGCAAGGTCTTGACCATCCTCTTTCAGCATGTATACTATCTGTTCGCGCTCGGTCTCCGAAAGGAATGTCGCTGTTTCGGGGTAATCGTGCATGAAGTAGTACGATGAAGCGGCCACTATCGGAGAGTTAGTTTAGGGCATTAAATTAGATCAGGGCGGAGTTTTATACCGAGCATCGTTGCTAGGATTAAAACAAGTGTAAGCAGTGAGCAACGACCGAACAGACGGTGAATTTACCAAGGCCTTCTAGGCAGAACTGCAGGTCGCGATTAGACGGTATCACAGTCAGTGTCCCATGTGGCTCACGATCCATTGCCATCCATGCAAACCGCCAATCCCCTCCATCTTCTCGATGGCGAATCTAGACAGATGTGAGTGTCGACAAAAAAGGGGGAAGCAAGAGATTCACGCCAGGAGACCACCGAAGGCACCTGGGACAAATAGTCAGTGCCGAAATAGTCAGTGCCGCAGACAGAGGTCAGGACATGGGGTTTACCTGCTACAGTCGCAGCAGAGAAGAATATGGCTACTCTGGAAGCCACTTCGCGCCGCCGATACCACAATGACAAATAGAAAGTGACCTGTGGATTTGGATTAAAAACATTGGATGTATTCATCGGCAGATCCTACCCCCGGAAATAATCCTGACTCGCAAAGTCCGAGTATGGTCCTTGCTCTTGCGCGGTTTCAGTTAAAGTTCAAGTCACAGACGGTTTACAAACATCACAAGTTCGTGGTAGGTGTTGCAGAGGCACATTAAAGTCATAACGAGCCCCCCTGTTCGGCATGAGTAAGGTTGGGGGCCTGAACAAGACGGTAAGATACACACAGGCCAGCATTATAGATGGGATCCATCGCGAGGGTCGCACAAGTTTTAAGAGGACATTTCTATATTTTGTTTGGTAATTTCTTCCCACGCGTAGACTGATCCACATACGACGGAACCTCAGCTAAGGCGTATGGAATCTATCCACGTCAGAAAGCGTGAAA
>JARKIB010000452.1:0-95550 GCA_029378385.1 Mycena metata | reverse complement strand
AGCGCATGGATCGGACCACCCTTCCCTCTGGATCTCACCAAGCTTCCTCTTCGAAGCGATGAATTCCGCTTCAATACCCAAGCCTTAGTACGTTGTGGTATTACCACGATTTCTTCTTCTGAAGTACGCCCGCGCAGAGGTCGGATATTCTTCGACAGTACCTTTCATGAATCTGGAAGACCGCGCCGCGCTTGGAGCGAATGTCGAACGGGCTCTTCTCAAAGAGAAGGATGCGGCAAGGGCACCCATCCCATAAATCCGTGTATATTTTATGTCGAGTTCTGACCCATTTCGAATCCGTGCTCGTTGGAATTCCCCTCGAGTCCACTAGCCTCTCAATCGACACTCTCAGACTCTCAGCGTTTCTGTTGCAGAAGAAACAACCGATTCTCAGCCACACAGCTTGATGTATCTGTCGCGAGTGAGTTGGAAGAAGAAATTGACCACGGAACGGGCGACTTTTGTCCGCCCTTAATCTTTTTCGTTGAACGCACTCAAGAAAAAGGAGTCCGTTGTTTGGCGAAGCAAACGCTGGAACCTATTTACACCACGCAAACAGGTGCTCCGCTCGTTCTTGCGTTCCTCCACCATCTCCGCCGGCCTCGCCACTGCACTCGCTGCGCCCACCCTCATTTCCATCCACCATCATGAAGTACTTCTTCGCCCAGTTAACTTTCCTCACTCTTTCCCTTGCCAAAATCACCGATGCACCCCGACCGTTCGGTAAGCATCTCGTTTCTTTTGCGTCTTTTCGTTCTTGCCCAAGGATTTTGAGAAGCGAGACATGCCATCTGGTACGCACCTCGCCCTCATCCGTTCATTTGGCAGTTGTCCAGATTCTCGATGTCGCTTTACTCGCTGAACATTTGGAATCGGCGTTTTATCGACAGGCTCTCAAACGATTCGAGCAGCCGGACTTTTCTGCCGCTGGATTACCAGACTGGGCCCGAGGTCATTTCCAACAGTCAGTGAACACGAAGAGATGCACGCTACTTTCCTGTCTACGGCCTTGACCACCGCAGGAGCTCATGTCGTGGCGCCCCGTGAATACAACTTGTGCGCAACTACTCATCCTGAGTTGAATCTCACTCCAAATGTATTCCAGCGATATCACCGTCGTCCGATCCTTCATTCGCCTCAGCGCCATCCTCGAAGCTGTCGGTATCCCTGCTTACCTTGGCGGCGCTCAATTCGTCGACGCCAAAGACTATGTCACTATCGCTGGTGGTATACTCGCAGTCGAAGCGCGCCACGCAGGTACGGGACAATTTATCTCCCTCCCCATTTAGTCCCTCTAATGAATCGACTATCCTGGATCAACTCTGTCGTGCAACACAACGACACGTGAGGTACCACGTTCGATGCTGCCCTCACCCCTGCGAAGTCTACACCCTCACCGCCCCGTTGATTCAATCATGCCCATCCTCCAACGCCGACGGCCTCCCCGCACTCACCGCATATCTGACCCTCACCGTGAACGGCGAGCCCCCCGGAAAATTCCGACTGTTGCGTTTACTGAACCGGCAACCTACAGGCATCGCGTCAGATTCAAAATGTTCGATTGGCACAATGTTGTTCAGTGTTTGGTTAAGGTTCTCGCGTCGCGTCGATCACGTTACTTCGAACCTTGTTCTCCTCCATCCCTTGTTCCCGTTCTTCAGTCTCGCCGGAAAGATTCTTGCGACCCTTGTCCTCGTTTCGGCTCAATGTAACCATTATCGGTGGTATTGCGCGTCAAATCCTGCCTACACCTCAATTCGTCGCGGGAAGCCTCGGGAAGCTAATGTTCAAGTCTTGTTCTTGGTTTGGATCGCGTTGTTTTCTCTAGCCGCTGACGAGGTTTCTTCTGGCCATTGTCGCAACCGACGTATAAGACGTTTTCCCGACGTCTACTCTCACTTTGCAAATACCCTCCCCGAATCTGGCATTCTTGGGCGACACGCAGTAATGTGGGTCGATTAATTCTCACTTTCTACTCTCTCTTACTTTCTTCCAGTGGGTCTTACGCCTTTGACACGAATCCTACTCCCTGAATTTCATCAATTATCGTATGTTTTGTCCTGTCCATCGACCTTTTCCGTTGCTAATGTGTTGGTAGAAATATTATAATGCCTAGCCATATCTCAACAAAGCTCTGGAAGCGCAGCTGCGGACTATCCCGTTGGTTTCTATATGAAAGTGTCCCCTCCGACGCCCCGGAATATTCCGAGGCCATCCCATCGAACGGACCCATAAAACTTCTCCCTGTTGAAGTTCTCGGCGAAATATTCTCTTGGACTCTCGGAGATTGGGGCACCATGACGGATGACGCTTCGAGCCTTAACCTCGAACCACTCACCATTTCACACGTTTGCGGGCATTGGCGCGCTGTTTCGCTCTCCATGCCCATGCTCTGGGCCACCATTTGGATAGACCGCCCTCGGGCCCCCCACATTCCAATGGTGAAGCTTTGGCTCGAGCGCTCCCGCAATTGCCCCCTCTCCATAAATCTTCGCCAAACGGATCCCAAATCCTGTCTTGCGTTCCCGACCTCGAACGAGCACGATTTAACGGACGAAATATTTGGCCTCCTCATCCCGCAGCTGCACCGATGGCAGGCGATCGAATTCATCCTCAAAACGGACACTCAGCAGTCCCTCCTTTCTATTCCGGAAGACGGGGCAGTCGCCCTCGAACATGTTGCGCTGCACCTTGATTCCTGGGATACGACTGGTGCAGAATTGCTTCAGGCCACCCTCTACTCGCGCCCATCGGTGCGCAGCGTCCATTTGTCGCCTGCTTCCAACCGCCAGGATGTGGCCTGGACTCAGCTCACACATCTCGACGCGGAACTTGAATGCACTGTGGAGACCTGCTTGGGTATCCTCGCCGCATGCCCTACACTCTCCAGCGCGAAATTTACCTGCTCCTCCCAGCCCGATTGGGCCCACACCCCGTTCAAACACTCAACCCCTTACCTCACACTCCCTTCCCTCGTCGACTTGACCATAAAGGCATCCCGGGTCGACCTATCGCCATTCTTCACGTGTCTCACTCTCCCTGCACTTCGTTCGTTGGCTCTCGAGTACTGTCATGTACCTCGAGCAGTGTTGGACCACCAAGCGCTTCACGCCCTCCTGGAGCGTTCTTCGTGTGGGCTGGAGGTCTTCTCTTTGCACGAAACCGCCCGCATCCGGGACGAACAACGCCACATCGCGTTCCTTCGGAGCCCGCACATGGCATCTGTGGCGGACCTTGAGCTCAAGGTCGACATGACGGACGAGCTCGTCAAATTCCTGACCTTGGGCGGTGAAGGTGATCCCCAGTTAGTCAATCTGACCGCACTCGCACTCAGCGACTGTCGTGGCGATCACATATCCGACGAATTGCTCTTCGCTTTGCTGTCCTCGCGATCGCCCTCAACGGGTCCGGCGTTTCTCCGCTCAGTTGAACTTCAGTTGCGTTTAACCGGTCATACGTTTCCCGTAGAAACCTACCGAGATCAGTTGGAGCTTCGAGTAGAACTTCTCAAATGCTTTTGTAAATAGTGTAGGCCGCTGGATCATAATATGCGCTTCAAAATTCTCGTTCGAACTCAAAGTCTCGGAACTTCCGGGGCTCGGGCCGGCGACTGATTCGGCTATCCATCAGCGATCACATTACGGCGTCAGCTCCTGCTTCTCGCCGCCTTGTAGTACTCGCCAACAAGGTACCACTGCCAACAGCGCAACCTTGTTCTCCTTCAGTAATGTCCTTGTACCGATGCTGGAGCGATTTGTATCTGACCTTGAGAGCGACGCCGCCACGAAATAAATGAACGTCCATCTCGAACCGCCGACCCGAAATTTCACCTCTCCCAGGTTGACGCTCTTTCATTTTCCAACGTTTGGTATGCTATCTGTCTCTTTTCGACTGGCTTTGCGGATCGCTAATGTAGCTCGTAGCCCTCCTCTGCCTGTCTGGATCGTGTTCGGGAAATGGATATCGACGCGCCAATATACCAGGTATTTTTCCTCGTTTTTTACTCGAAAATCGTTTCCAACTTTCAACAGAGTCACGGATATCAAAATGAACTCCTCCCGAAGATGCTTTGGGACGCAGGGCGAGAAATTTCGCGCTTGTGTTGGAATCCTTTCATCCGATATAAAGATTCTGCGCCTATAACTGGCCTTCCTATCGATATCCTCGGCGAAATATTCCAGTGGTGCATCTGCGAATACGGATTTGGCCCATCGGACGCTCGGAGTGTTCTCTTATTCGAGCCGCTCGTACTATCGCACGTCAGCCGCCAGTGGCGGGAGGCCGCCCTATCCTTCCCTCTCCTTTGGTCAACGATTTGGGTGGACCGACCTCGAGCGGTACATGTTCCTATGGTCGAGCTCTGGCTCCAAAATTCCCGCCAATGTCCGCTCATACTGCATCTCCGCCAAACCGTGTCTCCCCCGGCCGGACAGCAGCCCCTTCCGTTCACAGATCCACGAGAGTACGAACTCACGGACACGATCCTGTTTCTTCTCGGAAATCACCTACATCGCTGGAAAAAAATCACATTCCTATTCCACCATACCGCTCAGCGCTCGCTCCTAACCCTTCCGGAATCGCCCACCGCCGCCCCTCTGCTGGAGCACATTCAGCTGCTCAATAGCTCGTGGGACGACCACAGTAGGGAGACGATGGGACGCATCCTCTACTCATATGCCTCCGTGAAATCTATCGTCATGCAGCGAAAGATGGCGCAGGAGTTTATACGTTGGGACCGGCTTACGGTCCTGGATGTGGCGGACATGGGTGCTCCCATTCGCAACTACCTGGCCGTTCTCGAGCGTTGCCAGTCCCTCCGCCGCGCCGATATCCGCATAACGACAAACCCAGGCGAGAAACCCGCCGTTCCCCCCACTCGACCCTTGCACCTCGATGACCTCTCCTCCCTGACCATAAAAGCAGAACTGCTTGATTTGGCGCCGTTTTTCGGATGTTTAGTACTCCCTAAACTCGAAGATCTGTCTCTCAATTACATCACTGCACCCCGGCAGACGAGCGATCCTGTATCGCTCCAGCGTTTGATTAGGCGCTCCGAGTGCGTTTTAAAACGCTTCAATCTACGGGAAGATGCCCCGGTGAAGAAGAACGACGACCATCATCTATCCTTTTTGCGATTTCCAGCAATGGCCTCGCTTGTGGAACTCTGCTTGAAGATCGACTTGACCGATAATATCATGGAGTTCTTGACGCTCGGAGACGCCAAGAACCCAGACGACCCGCGGCCCCGGTGGCTTCCGAATCTACACACCCTTGCGCTCAAAGATTTACGGGGCGACCACATCGAAGACATCAAGCTCTACCGTATGGTCGTCTCCCGCCTTCCCGCGCCTACTCCCGACCGAAACGGCAGATATTCTGCCGCCCTTCGTAGGGCGTATTTCAATTTGCGGGTGAAAGATCATTCCTCATCCGCAGTTCTTCCGGTATTGCTGGAGAGGTGTCGGGAGCGTATCGACCTGGCCGTCTACCTCGCCCGGTGCCCGCACCGGGCTACCACATTTGGACGGTATACCGCCCCACCCCTTGCTGGCGGATTCGTCCCATAATTGTTCATATGACGCTAGCATGGTGATCCAAGGGATTCCAACCACACGTATTCCCTGTTGTATTAGATTCCTTGTTCGCTGGGTCCAATTTTTGGGGAGAATATCTATTTATTTTACCTCCGGCATTGTCTGTTTCGTCGAATTCGAAACGTTTAGCCAGATTCAACCAAGGTTCAACTTGAGTTGATGGCGCATCACACATGGTTGATGGCTTCAAATGTCTCGATCTCTCAATATCGTTCCAGCGCGTGTCGGCGTTCAAGCATGGCTCTCGAAACCTTGCCTAAAAGCCAACTTCAAGTTCCATCAATTGAGTGTCTTTCGCACACGCGGCGTGACCTCGCGTTTGATCTCGAGAAGGCCAAGCATGGGCAAATAACGCGGTTGAAAAAGTATTTGAGTATTTCTGGCACTAAGAACCCTGACCTATATACGTCAGTGAGCTCACCAGATTTTTATATCCTTGACATCGCATCCGAATGTTTCTCAAACCCGACGTGATACATCCTTCGATGACGACAGTCAACCTGTTGTCGGGATTAGAGCTCCCCGTATAAATGTGGAAAGGTCGGAGTCCAACTGTTTGGCAGGGGAGATTTGCCCGGGAACTCGAGAGAGTGGCGCGAGGAGGGGCATAAATGTCCACAACCTTCACCTGGATCACAAATTCCAGCAACCACAGAACATTTGCATATTTCCCAGTGGTTGACTGACAGAAGCGCGGAGGATTGGAATGCCGACGGCAGACAGATGGAACTTTCTTCATTAGAACAACTTCCCTGCGTTGAGACTGTCCTTGTTCCTCCAATACGTTCCTTCCATGTACAGGAGTAATATGCGTCCGAACTTGGACGGTGTTAAATGTTAGACGAGCGAATTAAAATCTCTCCACGGCTTTAAACACTGCACACAACGTTGCTAGCCAAGTCGGGAGCAACCTTGTACTTTCTTGTGCGCCATGAGGTCTAGAAGGACGAACAAGGCCCCACCGGCGTACATCAAATTAAATCTGCGTCATGTTCCCACCCAAAATTCCCACTGAGGCATGGTTCCCAGCTGATGAGGCCCGCTAAACCGCGTAGGCAATTTAAAGGGCAAGGACGCGGTGTTGAACTTGAAGGCGTCAACAGGACAGGCGAGGATTGCTGTAAGGAGCAAAGGCAAGCGAACACGTGGATCGGCGCGTCCGGCTTATTTTCATCCTTAGCCTTCGGACTTTTGTGCCTTGTAATCTTCCTGCGACGTAAGGGTCGGCTTGATCAATTCAGACTCTTCTTTCCTCAGTACGGCAGCGGGTCCCCTCCGGGCGCCATCTATTTCAGGGCTACACTGATGCATTTTGACTCGCATATAATTTGGCCGCGGGAGGCCCATCCCCCTGCCATCCCTGCCCATGTCCGACCTTTCCCGAATTTCGCGCAGACTTACAGGACGCACTCGGACAACTTGTCGTTCTGTTACATCTCGCAAATGCTCTACCGATACTTCCAGTGGTCTATCTAGTTCCCAGTTTCATCAAGAGCCAACGGCGGAGGCTGCTCGGCGCGTCAGCGACTTGATTGACGAAGATTTAAAGGTACGCGGGCCACGGAAATTTCATGTCAACATCCTTTTTACCCCATTTCTCTGCGAACAGAAGGAAGCTTTGAGAAGGCAGACAGAGAGTCGCAAGGAAGTTAAAGGTTTGAAATACAATTCTTCGTTTCCGTCCATTCCCAGCTGAGAATCGGCACAGTGATGCTCCTGGGTCAAGCAGAGTCAGGTACGTTCTGTGGAGGAACTGTTGCATCTCTTTACATAAATTGAATCTCCACAGGAAAATCGACTCTGCAGAAACAATTTCAACTATACCACGCCTCGCACACTCTCGAGCTCGAACGACCTTCATGGCGAATAGTGGTCTACGCCAACCTCATCAAAGCTGTTCGAACAATTCTCGAAGAGCTGGACTATGAATTTTCCTTATCGCTGGACGAGTACCCCTGGGTTTCCGAGGACTCGGGACCGACAGACGTTGCTGCCCAGAACGAAGTCCTCGAGCTTCGCAGGAAGCTGCTTCCGCTGATTTCTCTCGAGGGTTCTCTGTCGTCCGAATTGAGCGAAGGCGTCGCCTTCGTCGGTCAGCGGCGCGGGAAACTATTTCCTCCTCGGCGAGCAACCTGCACGAGGCCCAGTACTCGGCCGGTCACCGACCTTCGGGACTCTGTCAATGCTGCGATTGCGACGAACCGCGCAGCGCAGGTGCTGGGGATGACTGTTCATGTAATCGAAGCGTTGCGGAGGCATAGATCAGTGGAGCACATGCTGCTTGCTCGGAAACTGAGGCTAGACGAGTCTGGCCTTTAGTCTGTATCTTTTTTTGATTTTTCTGTTTGATGCATGCTCATTCCCTCCAGTTTTCTGAACCAGGTACACCGACTGGCCCAACCGGACTATATTCCAAGCACAGGTTCTTGTCGCGATTATTTTGCGAACATCAGTTCTTACCATCCACAGACGACGTGCTCCACGTGCGGCTTCAAACGGTCGGCGTAATTGAGCACTCCCTGAAAGTCAACACGGTCGCCGGGAGCTACATTTGGAAGATCTACGACGTGGGAGGGACTGTAAGTGAAATTTAGATAGCCGAAACCGTAGTGAACTGAAGTTCAACCGACAGCGGAGCCAAGTATGACCGGATTCCATCCCGCTTGAGTCTATCGCTTATCAGCATCCTCAGAGACCTGCCTGGTGCTCGTACTTTGACGATGGCAAGGTCCCTTCATTGCGTTCGTATTCTTGCGCTAAAACGGCCTTCTCCCTTCTAGTCAACGCCTTAATTTTTCTGGCCCCCATTTCGGCCTTTGATCAGGTAAAGTCCGGATCCCTCAGCCCGCGAGCACGTATCTGACAACGTCTAATCAGTATCTCGAGGAAGACCCGCTAACCAACCGTATCCATGACTCGCTGAAATTACTCACGAGCATATGCTCCAATAAACTCTTGAAGAATGCGCAGCTCGTATTACTCCTCAACAAGGTATTGTGTTCAACTCATGCCGTACTCGAGCTCCATGCTTAATTGCCTGTTCCATAGACTGATGTCCTGCGAAAGAAACTCGAAACTGGGGTCCAAATTCGCCAATAGTACGTCAAGTTGAACCGGCTGATTGCCGCTCAAATTTCTTTGCTTCAGTATCACGAGTTATGGCAATCGCCCTAACAATTTCTCTACCGCGGCGGAGTATTTCCGCACCCACTTTTTAGCGGCGCACCAGAAGAAGGATGCATTCCAGCGTACCCTTTACGTCGTGAGTTTTGTTCTTATCAACACCTCCAAGCTCATCTGTCCCGCAGCATTTCACAACCATGTTGGTCAGTGTTTCGTCTTCCACGACGCGGGATCGCATCCGAACTAAATATGTGGTTGGTTATCAGGACGTTCAAGCGACGCAGATCATCATCGCAAGCGGTTAGTGCATTTAATAAACTAATCCGCACAGGCAGCCCCGCTCATGATACGTTCAATCGCGTCTAGTCGGGGATCTGATAATGCGGAAACATATCGCGCAGACGGGTCTGTTGGTGTAGCTCCCGTCGCACCTCCACCCGCCCAATATACCCATTACTGCATACTCATGTCCCTGCTGGCCTTCTTGGATAGAACTACTTACCGTTTATATAAACCTCATCTAACATTTTTTTTTCTGCGGGTTGATTTTTTTTTGAACCACCTACCCCAAACCGGTAATACTTGTAGGTGGTCGGTGGTTCTTCCTGGCCTGAACCGTCGATCCTCGTCAATCCTGACGTATCGCACCGGCAGACACACGTTCATGCTCCGCATTCATGATTCCAGGAATAGCGCGGGACGCGGGAGAAGCAAGGGACGAATCACGATCGACGGCTAAGCAAGCGAACCGAAATTTCGCGTGGATCATCGTTTGACAGTTTTCGCGTCCGAATAAGGCGATTTTCTGTGCCTCGCTTTGTCTTGGTCGTCCACTGACCCTCCAACTGGAAAGGATATCGCATAATTTAATGCGCCGATTGTTGCGGACACGGACATGCTTTTGGATCATGATCAAGTGCGGTTTTCGAGCTTCGGCACCTCTCATTCTTTGGCAGTCAGCTCACCCGACCCACGTACTTACAAAGGGATGTAATATGGGCAAATATGGGCTGGTAATCGAGCCATAAACAATACATTTTGCTACAATACGATTCATCAAATCGTTCGTCACGGTTTGGCTTTAAGCTCACGTAGTTGGCGGCCAAATGCGCAATCAAAGCAAGAAATTGGAGTGAGCGTAGAGCGGATTTACGGTACTCTCGTTCCATTTTCTTTACTGCGATTCTTTGCAAGCACGGTGATTCCCATTTTGGGATACCATGCCGTAAACGGACGCGACGCGTCTAAATCACATGCTGTGACGTTAGGCGCCGTCTCTCTCCTCGTCAACGACCTCGATTCATTCCTGTATCTTCCTCCGCTCGTCTGTGGGCGCCTTGGACTTGACTATACTATGGCTGCACAATACTGGGTTCGACGGGAGCACTTTTGACTCCAAACTGGCTTGTGGGCGCACTGGGCGGCAAAACGTGTACTGGATACCTCAAGTCGCATTCCAGTCAAATCCTCTCTTTGGAGCCTCCGAACGTTCAAATATCAGGCTCGACACGCCGCGAAGCTTTGCGCTATGTATCTGGATTAACCCGAAATCGAGCACCAGAGGCTCCGCGAGTGGCTCAAAATTAGCCGACGCCAATAGTATGCAATATTCCTGGTATCCCAAAATTCCAAGATGCTGTATGCGTCCCCTCGAGCCCCTCCTCCAGTTGCCGCACATGGAAGGATATCTAGAACTTCAGAAGAAAATCTATGTACCCCTACTCCAAGGACTCAAGGATGCCGCCGCTACGGAAAACTCGTTCAATTGCATTCCATCCACGGTGGCCCTAAATGCGAACTCCGAGGTTGAAGACGCCTTCTGGGGACTCGATTCTTGTTTCTGTTTTTCTGTGGAGTTGTGGTCCACAGGGTAATGTATATTTGTCATTTGCGCGTGAGCCGACGTTCATTCATTTTCTCACTCCAGGCTCGGAATCGCGGTCCAATTTTGTCCTCCGCGTTGCGGCATAGTTTGTTTTGATCCTCCACCGCCGTCAGAATTTTCCGCAGTCAATCCTCGGCGCGATATACGAACACCGCCTACACATGTCCTAAGCGCCCCTAACGGCGACTTCCCTGCTTGAATATTCCGTCACCCATTGTGTTGTGGTGTTGCGGGCGTCCAGGGATGTCAAGAATTCTTGGTAGACTTCCATCCGCTGTTGATAATTATCTGCAGTATCTTATCAGACCCGCCGAATTAATTTACCCTGGCTTGCTTGGTTATTGGCTGCGTCCAGAATTTCATCCGGCGACTCGAATTCTCCCGGCGCCATACTTCGGGGTCCTGGGTGCTGGTCGTGACAGCAGGCGTACGAGTCCGCAAAATTCTTGGCGCAGGCTTTCGACATTATCCGCGACGCGACTCTTGTGCAGATCCACACCGTCTCTGTCGTGTCACTGTCCTCAGAACTCCCCCAAAATTTAAAATCCAAAACCGGAGGGACCCTCGGACGTTTTACTCTGGACCACTGGTGTCGAGCTATCTTTACCCTACTCACGTTCTGTCAAGTCGCCGAGTCCTCTCTCTTCGGATTCCCGTTCGCACCTTCTATTCTGAGCCGATCCGGCTGGAAACTCTGGCTCGGAGTCTGAATTCTGGAATGCCTAGAAATTCACTGGGCGGACACGCGATAACTGGCCATGGGTTCAGAGCCCGAGGGAGGCGTTGACGCGAAATGCATGCCCGCTGCTGCGACCCTGCATACGTACCACTGCAAAGCAAAATGCCGTACCTGCGAGGCCTACGCATACGCGTATCCGAACTTTGTTCTGCCTAGACTGCGCTGCGCGGACGGATCACCCCCAGCTCCCAGGAATGCCTCGTGATACTGCTGCTGGGGTTCGAGGTGCTTCGAGACGACCTATCGTCCCGAAGTCGCCGACTTTTGGCCACTCCTCCGAGGACTCCGCAAGTGGAATTGCAAGCTCAGCAGCCAGGGAAATAATCTGCGAAAAACGGCTCATGCTGGCATGCGCTGTGCTCTAATCTGGGGAGCATGTTCCCCGCATTGAACCTACGCAAGCAGAGTGCAAGCAGACGCTGGGCGATCGGAAGATTTGGACTGGATTGCGGAGTGACCCCCATAAGGAAATTTCACACGTGGTCAGGAACAGCTGATTGAAAAGTTGAACTTTTTCGGGTTGCCGCCTCGTGTTCTTGCTAGTCGTCGGCTCGACTTCAACTTGAACCACCATGTCGCCTCCTCCGCCGCCTCCGCCCCCGCCTCCTCCGCCCCCGCCCCCGTTCTGTCTCCCGTCCTTTGGATCGAAAAAGCCCAAGCGCCGCATCTCAATGTCCGAGTCCGATTTGTCCCGCTCGTCTGCGTATCCAGGTTCCCGGAGAGCCTCAATTGACTCGCGCGGGGCTCTAGACGCAGGACGCAAACCCACAGAAAAGCTCGTGCGGTATGCGTCCAACTCGTCCTCGTCCACCTTGACCGGCATCAGCGAATCCGCCGCTGGGATAAGTCTCGGGTTCAAGACCGACTCGGAGGCGTACGGGAGCGAGGTGCGCCTGGCCCATGCGCCCGAGTGGGAGATGGGGAAGAAGGGACCGCGGCTAGTGCGGGCGAACACGATGACGGGCACGAAGGGGGTGGTGGCGCCCAAGGGCAAGTGGGGGTACGGATGGGGACTGGGGAAGCGGAAGGGCGGGGAGGTGGTGGCGGATGCGCCCAACGATGCCGCACCGAGGGAGATATCGGAGAAGGTGCCCTCTACGGGCTCGCGGGGCGGGTTTCCGCTGTACGATCCCCCGGTGGCGCCGATTCGCACCAACACGCAGTCCACGAATGCGAGTCGGGATACCAAGGGCTCGCGGGAGACCAAGGAGACGCATCAGTCTCATCGGTCGAGGGAGACGCACCGGTCGAAGGAGTCGGGACAGAGCAGGGCGACGGGCGAGAGCAGAATGACCGGCGAGAGCAGAATGACCGGCGAGAGCAAGCTTTCGGGCCAATCGCAATCGCGGAGCCGGGAGGGCCACTACACCAACGGTTCGGGTACGCAGGCCTCCGCTGGATCGGGGACGCGGGGACCGACGCCGCTTACACGGAACGAGTCGAGCAGGACGCCACCTGCGCGGAATGAGTCGAGCAGGACGCCGCCTTCGCGGAATGAATCGACGAAGAAGAACCCGCTTGTGCGGAACGACTCGAATTCGACGCTCGTCGGGTCCATGACGTCCGCGTACCAACGCAAGGTCAACGACAACGAGCCGCCTGCCCCGAAACCTGATACGACTCCGCGACTCCAAGCGCTGAGGGAGCTGATGGCGAAGGATAGTCTCGACTATTAGTGCGTTTGCGATTTTCCCCCGCCACATCCGCCATCGATGCTTATTGTTTCTCGTTTAATTTCAGCATCGTCCCTAGCGAGGACGCACACCAGTCGGAGTACGTCTCTGCGAGTGACCGGAGGCGGGAATATATCTCGGGGTGCGTAGGAACCTTCCCTTCTTTTTTGTTAGCATACCTTATTTACTCACTCCGACTCTACAGTTTCTCCGGCTCTTCTGGACAAGCCATCGTAACTCCCAACTCCGCATACCTCATCACGGACTCCCGGTACTGGCTCCAGGCGCAGGACCAGCTCGATTCCAACTGGAGGCTCGTCAAGGCGGGCGAGCCAGGAGGGCCCAAGGATTGGATCGAGTGGCTGGAGGTGCGTTTGCGTTTCCTCCTCCTGCTATTCTTCCTTCATCCATAAGCTGACATATCCTCTCATTCTAGCTAAAAGTGCGCGACTCCAAAATCGGCATCGACGCGCGCATGATCTCGCACGCCCAAGCCACGCTGTTGACATCCAAACTGGGCCCTCGGGACTCCAAGATGATCTACCCGCCGCAGAACTTGGTCGATTTGGCGTGGAAGGACAAGGCGCCCAAGTCGAGGGAGCCGGTGTATAAGCAGGGGGTGGAGTTTACTGGTGCGTAAAATGTTTCTTCCTCCAATGGCGAGCGAGGATTAGTTCGCTGATTACTTTGTTTATTCGACAGGGGAAGACGCCGCTTCGAAGCTGCACAGGGTGCGGGGCTGGATACACCAACAGCCGCCGTCTGTGCCCGCGTACTCCAAGGCGGCGCCGACAGAGTCGCAGATGCATGTTGGGACGCTGATTACCTCGCTGTCGGCCATTGGTGCGCTGTTCTGTGTCCCTCCGTTTTTATTTCTACTAACGACCCTTACAGCTTACATTCTCAATCTGCGCGGTTCTGACATCCCTTTCAACCCGCTCTTCCAAGCCTACCTGTTCGTCTCGATGGACCGCGCCATACTCTTCCTCGACGAGCACAAGGTCAACGAGGACGTCGGGGGCTATTTGCAGAGCTTGGGCGTGGAGAGACGGGATTATGTGGAGGTGTGGCAGTTTTTGAGGAGGCGGGAGTGGGGGTCTGGGAAGGTGGGTTTTTTCTTTCTTTCCTCGTCATTCACTATATGCATTGCGAACGAACGAATGGATACTGATGTAGGATTTTTTGTAGGTCCTGATCACGGCGCAGACGTCCTACGCCATCTCGCTCATGCTCACGCATTTCCGGTTCACAGTCGCGCCGTCGTACATCGAGGAGATGATTGCGTTCAAGAACGAGACGGAGCTTGATGGGCTGAGGAGGGCGTATCTGCGGGATGGTGTTTCTTTCGTGCGTTTTCTTCCCTTGTACTCATTTAACCGAAATAACACCGATTCCCCGCCAACAGGTTCGCTTCCTCGCCTGGCTCGAGACCAAGCTCAACGAGGGATATGAGATCACGGAATACGAGGCCGCCCAGCGACTCACCGAATTCCGGCGCAAGACCAAGCATTTCATGGGACTGGCGTACGAGAACATCTCGGCGTCGGGACCTAACGCTGCCTTGCCGCATTACTCGCCCAAAAGGCATAGCGCGCGGATGATTGATCGGGAGACGCCGTATCTCAAGTGCGTTTTTTCTCGTTTGCTTTACCTCAAACGAGGCGAGGTACTGACTGACGTCGTCTTTGCGTTTCTAGTGACTCGGGCGGGCAGTACCGGGACGGAACCTGCGACACGACGCGGACGGTGCATTTTGGGCGCCCCACACCCGAGCAGTGTGATGCGTTTACGAGGGTGCTGCAGGGACATGTACGTTTCATTTCGTTTTCACTTTACTTCGTTATCCTTTCTTGTGTCTCCTGAGCCTGGCGCTGACGGACGGCCCTTCTCGCAGATCGCGATCGACAGCGCGGTGTTCCCGGAAGGCACGTCGGGCCACCAGCTTGACGTTTTGGCGCGCAAGGCCCTTTGGCGGGACGGGCTGAACTATGGGGTGCGCTTTCATTCATTTACTTCTGAAGTATGCGTAAACTGATATTGCGCCTTCGTTCATTTAGCACGGCACCGGGCACGGCTTCGGGTCCTTCTTGACCGTTCATGAAGGCCCTCACGGGTTCTCCAGCTCGGTCCCTCTAATGCCGGGCAACGTCATCACCAACGAGCCAGGCTTTTGTGCGTCTCCCTCCGTGCACGCCGTTCCGCCGCTTACCCTTTTCCTGCATTACAGATGCCGATGGTCGATGGGGTATGCGCATTGAGTCGGCGCTGGCGGTGCGTCGTATCAAGGTGCGTCACAGGGCCGCGTCCCCTCCCTCTCAACCCACTACATGCACATTACTGACGTGCGTCCTTATAGACGCGGGGCGAGTTCAACGGGCCCGTTTGGCTTGCCTTTGAGCGACTTACGTGCGTGCCGATTCAGACGCGCATGGTCAAGGATGGCATGCTCACCAAGGAGGAGAAGCAGTGGCTCAAGGTTCGTCTGCGTACGCCTCTCCGGCGCGCTGTGCCCGTTGACCGATCGCACCGTAGGACCACAACCAGCGCTGCTTCCAACTGCTCTCGCCGCTCATCAAGGACGACAAGCGCGCGGTGAAGTGGCTCAAGCGGGAGGTGGACCGCGGTATTGGGCTTGCGACGGGCCCTGGTGGCATGTCCATCGATTGGGATTGATCGGTCTCTTCCCCCTTGTTTCCTTCTCTCCTCACTTAACTTAGAGTCGTCGTAAGGACGGCGATTGATTTATGAGCTGTCGCTAGGACATCGCTCGGGTTCGCATATGATATACATGGATGATGATGGCGCTTTTTTCGTTCTAACTCTTTTATTATTACCTTTCATTCGTGTTCATAGCTCTTTTGGAAACTGTGCCTCTCTTCTTCTTAGTGTGTAGCTTTTTGTAGTATGTAGCCAATGGATTTTCCTGGAGCGCCTGGTCTACGGATTCGCAATATTCATTTCCTGTGCATCCAAAATATATAGCTTGATACGCAGACAAGGCCGTATGGAGGTCAGTCCTTAGTAAAGGAATAAACGGAAAATAATGTGGATACCAGGTGCTGGAAGTTCCCGTCCAGGGGCCTTCAATAGGAAAATCGACGTGCCAGAAAGCGGTTTTCCTCCTTTTGACGGAGACTTGAGGCGTCGTCGTTTCACATGGACGGGAAGGGGTTTTTTGGACGGAAATTGGTGGAACAGGAATGGGCGCCGTCTGCTCTGTTGGAACGACCTGAACGGAAAGAGGTACGACGGTCTGCCGGCCCGAGTCCCCCTCCCCCGGAGAAGGCCTCGCATCGATGCCCGTCTGCCCCAAGTTCTCCGCGACAGGTATTGAATCCCCGTTGGTCACGCCCGGCCACGACGTGGTTCGCGGGAGACGCGCAAACACAAGCGTCTCTCTAACCTAGCAGTTCACATGGGGCAGCGGTGGTAACTCCTCCCTTCGCAACTCCGCCGTCGACCATAGCCTTTCCAGCTGCGGACACGACGCCGTCATGAACGCAATAAAGTCTGCGTTCGCTTCCCGCACGACCAGCTTTTTAACGCTATTGAAGAAACAGTGGACCGGCATATCGGTCCATGAATCCGTGAGGAAGAATGTGTACCGAGGGGCGTCTAACAGGAGAGCCGGGGGCGGAGAGGTGTAGGTGAAGGTGATGTGCAGCTCAACGAGTGAGAGCGGGAATCTTCTGACCATACGCGAGTCTGCAAAAGTCTCCCAATTCCTGTAGGTCGCGTTGCAGTCGATGAGCACAAAGTGGAGGGCGGTGACCCGAGGGGTGACCTTCTGGAGGAGGGTGGGGATGGTTTTGCAAGGGATGGCATAGATTTGAGATTTGTAACCGCCGGGGAGGATCTGGTCACGGCGCGGGACAGTGGTCGCGTACTCGATGAGTTCCTTGCATTGGCGAGTGTACGCCCCCGCATAGTCATGGTACGAAGAGACGGTGAGAGATCAGTAGGTTTTGGCGATGTGCTGACGGACGTCCGAAATCCCGGCTAGTGCGCAAATAAAGGATGAATTAGAGTTGCAGATTTCGGTGATATATTCGTAGTGTGTGGGGGAGGTGAGCCAAAGGTCGCGGAAGACGAAAGCGACAATGATATTCAGCCATTCTCGACTAACCAGCATCCACTGCGCCATGGAATAGCCACGCCGGTGACTGCTGCTCGAGAGGCAGTTCAGGCCGTGGTAGATGATCTGCTCGGCCAGTTCAGGAGGAAGCATGAAGACGAGCGTGAGCTAGGGGTTTGAAACTCGATATTGAATCTTGCTCCTATCGAAAAATAAGTCGGATTTCGACCGTTCCAGACAAGTTTAACGGCCAGTGCATTGTTTATAGACGAAGAGTGAGCCATGGACAAGGCGCGTGGAAAGAGACCGTTTGACGAGATGAAGGGCAGAGGAAAGACAGATCACGGCGATTAGGCAATTCGCGTCTCCATCACTCGCGCTGACTGCCTCGACAGCCCACATAGCACACAGAACATCTCGAATGAAGAAGCTCGAGGTTTCACCCACCGGAAGCGCTTTTGATGACGGCCTTTTGTGTTTGGAGCCTGCGCATGGTCGTTTCTTGGGAAACCTCAGGCTCACAAGCAAGACCTCTAACCTTCAGTATAATTGTATGAATCTCGCGCGAACTATACGTGAACCATGATATATGTAAAGTAATATAGAGGTGAAGAACGGGCTCGGGGGCGGGGATCAAAGTCCTTTGCGTCTCCGAAAGACACGCTTCGCGAGGCGCCAGATATAATTTTTCTTCTTTTGCACGGGGACATGAATCGTTTCAGGATAGGTAGAGACCTGGCGCAAAGAGGGTGTCTCGGAGGGAATGAAAGGCTTCCCCGTTTTCACGGGGACTGTGGAAGGTGGAATGGAAGGCAAACCCTGTAATTCGGCCTCCCACAACTCCTCCAAGTCTGGCCGAGGTATCGTATCCCGGCCAGTCACACCCGGCCATGCTGTGGTGCGCGGGAGACGCATGAACACGAGCGGCCCTCGCATTCGGACGGGTACATCCTCCTTACAAAAGTCCGCCGTTGACTCCACCCGCTCCAGCAGCGGACACGCCGTCGTCAAGAACGCGACGAAGTCTGCGTTGGCGTCTCGCACGACCAGCTTTTTCACACCATCGAACCAGCAGTCCATCGGGATATCTTTCTGGCATCGCGGGGGGTAGAACGTGCTGCGAGGGGCGTCGATGAGGAGGGCCGGGGGCGGAGAAGTGTAGGCGAAGGCGACCCGCAACTCGATGAGCGAGAGAGGGTATTTCCTCGTCGTTTTAGGATCAATCATCAGAGTGCTCCAATCGCCGTACGTCGCGTTGCAGTCGATGAGCACAAATTCAAGGGCGGTGACGCGAGAGACAAAGTCCCGGATGAAGGTGGCAATCCTCGTGGATGGGATGGCAAAGACCTGAGTGTAGCGGTGTCTACCAGGGAGGATCTGGGGGCGGCCCGACTCGGAGTGGGCGGTGACAGGTGTACTAATGGGTAGCTCGTTGCGGCGCGAATAGGCAGCGGCGTAATCGACGAGATCTGTGCACGCGCGTGCGTATTCCCCCTCATACTCGTGGTACACAGAAATGGTGAGAGATTGGCACCTGTTGGCGAGGTGCTGACGGACATCCAAAATCCCGGCTAGTGCACATATGAAGGACGAATTAGAGGTGCAGATTCCGGTGATATATTCGTAGTGCGCGGGGGAAGTAACCCAAAGGTCGCGGAAGATGATAGAGAGGGCAATCATTAGGCATTCCCGGCTGACCAGCATCCACTGCGTCATGGCGTAGGCATGCCGGTGACTGCTACTCGAGAGGCAGTTCCAGCTGTGGTAGATGATCTGTTCAGCAAGTTCAGTAGGAAGCATGGGCACGGACGTAGTCGATAGGCATTATTTTTATTTTGCATCTCTCCTATCCCGTAGTCTCCGCAGTCCAACAAAAGATACAGCAGTGGATCTGGTTTATATCGGAACAGGTCTCCCTGGAAATTCTTGTTCGAATTATACACGTTCTGAAAACTTGAAGCTTGAACGATAAAAAAACCACTAGCAACCAGCAACCGAGGGCGGCTGTCTGTCAGCGGGTCGAGTGGCTAGTAGAAGTTTAGAGTGCGGCCGTATTATTCGTTACGGTCCAGAGTTAAGCTATCCCAAGGTAGTCCAAGAAAGATTTTCGTCGAGATGGAGGCAGAAGAGAGGCGGATCATGACCCAGTTAGGCAATTCGCGGGTTTCTTCCTGCCATCATCTGCATTCGCTGTAGCTCGATCGTCGACACATCGTACAGAGGGCTCGTCTTTCTATGGGCATCTCTGGTCGGGCGGGAACAAACACGGGCGATGCAATTACCACAAAATGCTACTGAATCTGATACATTATGCTGCTATGCGACTCCAAACTAGGAGTGCGAATAAACTTCCGGTCACCAGCCACCAAAGAATGTCCATCGGCGTACTGTTGAGCTTTATTTCAACGGGCGTACTGAGAATGTCGTGGAGGCGACTCTTCGTGGAAACTTGTTCTGTTATTGGGGTATCCTCGTCGTCCAGGGTCCCCAAGGACTTTGGTGCCTCGTGCTGCAATGACTTGATCATCTGTACCTCTTGAAGCGACGTTCTCGATGTGTCCGTTATCTGCACCGTCAACACCGACTTCAAATCACTCCGCGAGCCTTCTCAGACACCACTGTTTTGACCTCCAGACTAGTGTCTACAAGATTCTCATCCGCCCCCTCCGACGCAGTTTCCCACCCGACTTCGTCGTCCTCATCGTCCGAGTCTACTTCTGTCTCGTCGAGGAGAAACTCGGGCTGGCATGGCAGAGACGCTGACTTCTTCTCGACTTCCGCCCATTCGATGGCCGCAGCGGAAGCACCATTGACGTCGCCGGTAACCTTGCAATAGGTCACTAACTGGTCCAAGGCTTCGGCCAGAGCGGGGAGAAAGTAGGTCTCGGGGTCAACAACTTTCCGCAAAATACTGACCGCTTCTGCGCATACGGCAACAGATTCCTCTCGGCGGTCGAACTTCCAGAGGATCGAAGCCATATTCTGGAGACTCCTTGCGAGTGCGGGGAGATGTCTCGGTGCCAGCGCGACCAAATCGCGAAACAATTCGGTGGCTCTCTTGGCGTTCGGGAGTGCTCCATTCAAGTCCCCACAAGCCGCGAGTCGAAGAGACAGCGAGTGGAAGGCATTTGCTCCCAATTCTTGCTTCCTGATTGTAAACAAAAACTCTTCCCACATTTCCGACGCCTGGTGTTTCGTGTACAGTGATACCGCCTCCTGGGAAGCGACGACGGCCTCCTCATGCCTTCCAACCACCGCCAGGCAATTTGAAAGGGTTGTGAGGGAGTGTATGAGTACACAGTGTTGTTCCTCCAGGAAGCCTTCGGGAACCTCTTGGCGGTTGAATGCGACAGCTTTTTCTGCATGCCTGAGGGCTTTGTCCGTTCGTCCCACATGCCCCCAAGCTGCCGCAAATTCAACCGGCAGAAAATGAATGTGCAAATCGTAAATTTTGGGCCATTCTGCTTGGCGGTGATCACGGGCGGCGGTATATACCCTCCAGAGCGAGTTTAACGCTCTGCTATTTCCCCAGGTCCGCTGTATGATTCGGATGTGAATCTCACAACAGAGGAAGATATCTGGGTGCTGCATGGGCGTATACTGGCTTGGGATTGGCATATTGGTCTCTGCGAATTGAACAGCCTCCGCGAACCGGCCCATATCGCACAAGAGAAATGCGCGCTCGACAAGAGCATCACTCAAGTCATTATTGAGGGGTTGACGGGATGAGCTGAGACATCCAATTTTGCTATCGGATACCGCCAATGCCTCGTTTAACAAGCCGAATATGAACAGTTGGCGGGAAAGGGTGTTGCCGATGGTAGCTGCTAAAGTTCCGCATTCGGCCGAGTGTAGTGCAACAAATATTGCATTCAGATATTTGACGGTTTCTGTCAGGACCATCAAGATGGCCAATCGATTGCGACTGGGGAGGGTTGCCAGTGGGAGGAGTTCCAAGGTACTATATAGGATCCACTCAACAGTCTTCAAGTCAAAAGACACTTCCGAGGTTGAACTCGTTACGACGTCCCGGAGAACAACAATGGCCTCCTCGAAGTGCGTAATGAAGGCGTCACTGCTGAGAACGAAGGTGTGGGTCTGCCAGCGATAAGCATAAGATGCCCGAAGTGCATCTTGTATGATGCCGCTGCCCTCGTGAAATTTATGCAAGTATGCCGTGGTCTTGCTGGATTTATCCATCTCAGGCGGTGGGCTGGCAGAAGTTGGTTCCAAAAAGATACGCAATTTGTTCATTGAATGTGGAGCCGTCGGAGGATTTTGTGAAAAATAGACATATGCATAGAGGAACCAAAGGAGCTGCTGTGAAAACTCCATTGGATATATGCGAGCAAGATTGCGAATTAAAATTACGCATTCTGCAAGCATGGCAAGGGAAAAGATCCCGTCCTCCGCCATTTTGCACGTCCGATCAATAAATGAGTCGATCTCTTTGCCCACTGGAGAATGTGAGGTGTGAGGCAGGTTGGTAATTGTTTGGAAGGCCTCTTTTGAGGTCTCGTACGAGTTGAGGGTTCGACCACTGGATGAGAAGACTTCTGCGAGGATGAAAAGAGCCTGGACGCTGATAACCGCTTTGTACTCGTCTTCCGGAGTCAAGGAAGACAACCCGGCAGCGGATTGGATTATCTGCTGAAGTAAAGGGCGGGCCAAGACCACTGCATTCTCGGCAATGGAGGGTAGATCCTCTTTTCGACCGCTCTGAAGAAGGCTCAGGCCATGCGTGACCAGTGCTCTGAGTTGTAATGGTCGATTGTCGGTGTCTGGTGAACGCTCAGCCAAGCTCAGACACAGATCAAGTGCCTGCTGGCTGGCTCGCAACGCGGGTTCATACTGGAGTTGATATCGGTACCCAATTGAGACCTCTGTCAGACTGTGCACAAGCTGTGCCAGTGTTCCTGCGGAACAATAATCCTGATCATGAGTGAATCGGTGTAGAAGATTGATCTTCATAAGCTCCCATGTTATTCCTTCCAAAACCATTCCCGAAGCAATGAGGGACGCTCCGAGATTGACCAGAGTATCCGTCATTAGCTGTGCTTGTGTTGTGTGGTGCTCTCCGCTAATTTCGAGAACTGTCTGGAGGATCCAATGCAATATATGCAATGGTGATGTGTGTTCCACAAAAATTGTTTTCAAAGGTGTTATGGGATCCCAGAAGGAGGTGTCAATGTTCAGCCGCCCACCGGTCTGCAATTGTTGTAGGGAGTCAATGAGTCGAATGGTCTGCGCGGACAGATATTGCGATTCTAGGCTTTCATGTGTTGGATCCTTCGGGGTTGGGTCATTTGAGTAATATTGGAGGGAAGGAATGCCATACTGCCGATATCTTTTCCATGGCCTGGTTCAACGCATTCTGGCCAAACTGGGTCTCGAGGAGTACTCGAGCCATCATTCCCTCTAAACGCCTTAGTTTGACCTGATTTTCCACATGGTTCACGATCGATGTCTGTTCGACACGGAGGGATGAGACTGCGATACGAGCAGTTTTTTGCTCGATTCGAGCAGCGGAGAATGCCTGTCTGGGTTGAGCTCAGCACTTTGAGATGTTAAATGTGCGCACCGTGAATTGAAGGTAGCACTTGTTGACATGCTCCTTCAAACGATTGATTTTCTCTTCAAGGTCGTCGCGCTTCATCCATATCTTGATCTGGGAGCCGACGGCACGAAAACCCACATTACGCTCCGCTGGAGAAATTTTCCGGCAAATTGAGAGGACATGAATCATTTCCCTGGACAAAAATTGTATGAGAACCTAACCGCAGTTACCGCGGTGAAGACCCACCCCTTCAGATTCCCTAAGGCGCTTAGCAGTGCCGGTGCCGCGGTGAATGTGTCTTCTTCCCCTCGAATGAGGTCCGCGAGGTCGGCAAGAGTACGCAGGACATCGGTAGCAAGTTCGCGGATGCGTCGTCGATTCTCGCGGACCTAAAGTACCTTAGTTCTTGCCCGCAAATCGGGTCAGTGCCCCAGTACCTTTTCTATAGAGCGTTTGATGCTTTGGCCCACCTCGACGAGGTCCTTTATGAAAGTCGCAAGGGTGATAATCGTGGTTGTTGCCGTGATTGGATCCATGGGCAATCCACCGCGATTTCAGTGGTCGCTAGCAGAGGGAAAGAGCAGTACTTCCGGCGGCTAAAGCTCAGTCAGCATTGATAGATTGGCATCGCATTTGGATAGCTGTGGACCGCTTCAAGGCGGTTGCTACTCGAATCCGAACCTACCGTAGTACTGGGTTTTGTCTTGGTTTTGTCTTCGACTTGTATTTTTCCCGTACGTCTGGGCCTACCAGTAGAGAATGAAAATCGTCGTGAAACGGTGGGAAGAAAGAATGATTGCATAGCCACCGACGATCTTGTCCGGAACTCGGTTCGACATTTGACCGTCGGAAGGTCCTGGCTCGATTGCGGAGGTCATCAAGAAAATTGAGGTCGTCCCACAAAAGATATTGATATATCCAGCAACGTCTTCTTTGGGTCCTCTCCGGATGTCACCAATATAGAAACTCTACTCTAAGCTCGGCGGTCTTCAAACTGCGAGTCTACGGCGCAAGATTCGTCGAAAAGTTCGCGCTGAAACTCGAAGCTAAGTGCGCGCGCTTCGTTTTGGTGGGTCACGTGGCCGTGTCTCCGGTCCGTGCAGCTCCGGCTGCGCTTTCGTCCGACATGTCGTCCCCATTCACCTCGAAGTTGGACACGAATTACTGCCCCAAGGACGAAGAGATTCTCGAGATTAAATTGCTCCTCGTTGAACCCACTCGTCGATTGAAAAATCTCGACGATGAAATCGCAGATCTGCAAACGACCATCGACAAACTTGCAGCCGAGCGCGACGCCGTCGCAGTCTTTGTCGACGCCCACAAAGCCCTCATCTCTCCAGCACGCCGCCTCCCGCTCGACATAATCCAGGAGATCTTCATTGCCTGTCTCCCAACTCACCGGAACTGCGTTATGAGTGCCTCTGGGGCGCCGGTGCTTCTGGGGCGCCTCTGCAGTTCATGGAGAGCGATT
The DNA here is from genome assembly GCA_029378385.1 of Mycena metata. NCBI lineage: Eukaryota > Fungi > Basidiomycota > Agaricomycetes > Agaricales > Mycenaceae > Mycena > Mycena metata. Next base: position 71,433 of record JARKIB010000452.1, on the reverse strand, counting down.
TCACTCTCCACCCCGCGTCTTTGGGCCACGCTTCACGTCTGTGAACCGTCCTCTTCGGCTATACCGTTGTCCGAGCTCCATAGGCGATATGAACAGCGCTTAGAGGCCACGAAGGCCTGGCTCGTTCGCTCTGGCGATTGTCCCTTGTCCATTTCCCTCCAAAGTGCCCATAACTTCGGAGAAGACGACATCTCCTGGGGCTCCTTCTTCCGCGCCATCATTCCATTTGCATCCCGCTGGCAAAAAATAGGGTTAATGAACCTCGCCCCGGTTTTGGTCGAGGCCTTGTCGCACCTCACCGAAGATGACGTGCCTATCTGCAGTCGTTCACCTTCACAAGCGACGGCGTCCTATACGGCGAGCCACAACGCTGGTCCTCGGTCCAAATTTTGCATGGTCGCAGACTTTCCAATATTTCCATTTCGGGGACTATCAGTCCTGCCACGGCTCTTAAGCTTCGATGGGCCGAGTTGACGTCTCTGACCTTGCATGATATATTACCACATCCCTTGGACCCATTTACAGGTCACTCGGTCTTGAAGTTACTGTCGCATTGCCCAGCACTTCAGACTTGTCGCTTGAGCATCGTCGAGTGGCGCCCCAGCAGTCCTGTGGCGACTTCCGTCGTCGAGTGCCCTTGCCTCACCTCGCTGTACCTTATGTGCTCGGGTGATCCGGCCGCTGTTCTGCAGCGAATATTCAGATTTCTACTGGTGCCACAACTCAGGCATTTTGAATTCGAAGGGCAGGCAACTCCAGATTCTAACTCTGATTCCGACTTTTCCTCTTTCCACGCTGGTTCGAAGGAGCTGGAGAGCCTCATTATCCATTCAAGTGTACTCCACCGACCAGCCTTTTTCACGCTCCTTCGCGGGCTGCCGCCTACAATGCTTCGGCTTGAAATTATGGTTTCATGGGATTTCACAGTCTCAAACGACATCCTCACCCTCCTTGCTCCAATCGACATGATCTCGCCTTTATGTCCTGCTTTGCGGGAACTTGTCATCAAACAGTATAATAGCTCGGACGAAGCTCTCATGCATTGCCTCAAGTCTCGATTGGCGTCGGAATTCTGTGAGAGGCTGGAGGATGTCAACATCTGGGTCGCACGAGAGATGCAATTTGACATTCTCCCCGATCTGCAGGATTTCATAGACGCTGGTGTCCGTATCGCACTCTACTATTATCCTCCCCCTCCCCGAGTGGTCTCACAACTTTCGCCTTGGCAAGGGTTGGAAGACCTTGAGTATCACTGAATTCGTATATTTGCTGTGATTTTGTAGATGAGTAGCAATTTTTTTTCCGGCTTACAGCGAATACGACAATAATGATTCGACGCTCTATGTTTTAATGCCAGCCCCGTAATAAATTCTCTTAATCCAACGCAATATTCGATGCACTGACAGAACCCGACGGATTTGGACGCGGAACTCCACTCGTATGTTGTAAAAAAGACGTAAAACGAAGTCGGCGACAAATCTTTCTCTCACCGGAACTCTTACCTGCCCACCATGTCCAGAGGCGAAAACCCGCGAGATCTGCATGATTTGGGTAAGCTATCGCCCGACTGCAAACACCAGAACCTCACCGCAACACGCAGGCGTCCCCCGCAAATCCTTGTTGAGCCCGAACGAGATTGTGGAAGCACTGCAAGCCGTGGAAGAAATTTATCGTAGCCCCGAACAAAAGGCCGCATTCGAACAATATGTGGTGGAGGACATTGCCGAACGCGAGAAAACGGGAGAAACTCTTGCGGAGTCGGTACTCAGAATGAGACGCGAGTGGGTCGAAGCCGACGCGAAGAGTGCCAAACTCAGAGACGAGGGCAACGCTGCGTTCAGGAACGGAGACTAAAAGGCCGCCTACGTGCTCTACACTGCGTGCACGTGCCTATGCAGCCACGATCCGCTTTATTTTTTGAACAGAGCTGCGGTTGCGTTGAGTGGGTTCAACCTTCCGTTCTCTCGACCAGATACGCGATTATTAACTGACGCTTTGATCCAGAGTTGAAGATGTACAACGAGGCGGTGAAAGATGCGACGGGCGCAATGGAAAGAGAGAATTCGACAATCCGAACCAGAGCGGGCCCATTCAATCGAGCCAAAGCGCTGTTTCGCCGCGCGCAGCCAAGAACTTTTTTGGGAGACTGGTTTGAAGCAGATGAGGATTACGCCAAGGCATTGATACTTCAGCCGGGGGAGCCTGATATTCCCCGGGGAGTCAAGGAGCTGAAGAGACTGCACAATTTACGCGCAGACGAACAGGTCACTTGGATTTCGAAGCAGGGAAATTTGAACCCGCTGGACGTCTTCGAGGATGCAGCGCTGTTTGAAAGGCGCGTCGAGGAGTTGATAGGTCAGTCTATGCCGTGATAGGGATGGAAGGCGGGCGTTGCTGCTGAATGGGTGTTGCTTGATTTTGTGCGAGAGAAGATACATTTCTTGATGATGTGTTTTAGCGTGAGCGGATTAGAAGGAAGGAACTTGGTATCAAAACTCTTCAGATTCGCAGCGTTGGCCCACGTCCAGGCGCAATGTACAGATGACCAGTCGCAATATTGTTTGTCGAACACCTCTCATAAGTTTTCGCGAAGCGCGTGATTCGGAGGCGGCACATGTTGAAAGACGTAAAACAAAAGTCAGCGACGGTACCGAACTTTCTGCCTCCCTTTAACCATGTTTGAAGCCAACAATCTTGGTGAGCCGTTACTCGACCCATGAAGAGCAAAACCTCAACACAAGGAAACTCCAGCCTCCCTCGCATCCCTTTTGACCCCGGACGAGCTTATGGCGCAACTGCAAGCCGCGGCCGTAAATTTTAGTGATCCACAACAGAGAGCGGAATACGAACAGCACTTGATCGACGCTGCTGCCGAACGCGAGATAACGGGAGAGACGGCGGTGAAGCAGATGCTCAGGGAGAAACGCGAGTGGGCTGAGGCCGACGCGAAAAGCGCGAAGCTCAGAGACGAAGGCAACGCCGCGTTCAGAAGTAGACTACAAGGCGGCTTATGTGGTCTACACCGCTGCCATGTGCCTATCCAACCAGGGACCGGTTAATTTTTTGAACAGGGCTGCGGTCGCGTTAAGTAAGTACCCTCGTTAATCTTGGATGAATAAGGTTGAGACTGCACCTCAGAATTGAAGCTGTACAGGTCGGCGGTGGAAGACGCCACGGACGCGCTGGAGCAAGGCGATTTTAATCCAGCTAAGGCACTATTTCGCCGCGCGCAAGGGAGGTCCTTTTTGGGCGATTGGGTCGAAGCGGAAGAAGATTATACTCAAGCCTTGGGATTCCAGCCGGGGGATCGCAGCATTCTCAATGGAGTCGAAGAGCTGAAAAGACTCCGCAGTCTTTCAGCGGATGAGCAGGTCGCGTGGATTTCGGAGCAGGGCAATTTGACGCTCCCGGATATCTTTGAGGGTGGCGAGCCCGAGTTCAAAAGGCGCGTTGAAGAGATCCTGGGTCACCCGGTGCCAGAGTAAGCAGCCATTGGAAGGCTGTGGGCTGACATTTCTTATTTTTTTCTTGTATTCTTCGCGAAATGCTCATCCAGATTCCACATACCGCGGGCTTGGAGAATTACAGAGCCCAGTTGGTTGCTCTGTGCGATATGGTGGCAGAGGGAATGAGGTTAGGAAGAAAGACGCGAATTACCGAATTGGGTCGTGATCCGCCTCTCTCTTTGACTCCTAACTCTTTTTGTGTCCGTCTCTCTCCGTCCAGGTGCTGCGACGCGCTCTCTAGCAAGATGCTCGAGCGCTCCCAATCTCATACGTTACTGAGACCCTCAATGTGATTCTCCGCCGTGAAGCCACCAGCTCCCAAGACATTCCCCCCTTCCGCGAGGACGCTCGTCCCGAGAATGAGACTGTTCGACTCCTCGACGAACCGTCGTGAACCTCCCTGGAACGGATATCTGGACCGCACCCTCTGCACGGACAAAGTCAGACCCGCAGCCCCGCCAACTTTTACACAGGTAAAATTCTTTCTACATGCCTTCCAACCTCTCTGCGCGCAAGCCTATATGGGCAGCTGGGCAATCGCCGCTGCGCTCCGAACCGGCGCTGGCATTGTCCTCTGCGGTCGTATCTCGGGTTCGTCGAGACTTAGCGCCCCCGCCTGGTGGCACGGCTAGGACCGCACAAAGCTCCGTCACCTCGTCAACAACTCGTCAACGCGCCGATCGCGGAGCGTTGCTATCCGTTTCTAGGTGAGTCCGTACCGCCGCCACCAACAACCATTGCGCTGATCGCCCGACTTCCCCAGGCCGCAGGGATGTGTCCATTCGTCCGCGCTGCAGGCATTCCTGTGCACCTGCGGCGCGCACGTCCGAGATGGCGCGAGGGAATGCGCGAGGATGGGAAAGAGTGAAGGATATGCGCAGCGAAGGTGTGACGATGCGTGTCTTGTCTTTCAATTGCTCGAGCTGTACTGACTAGACGTACATAGCGGCTCCCATTTTCCTTCCCGCCGCTATCTTTCGACGCTTCGCCCCCGCCCTCGTTCCCTACCTGCTTCTCATTTGTCCAGCACCTTCTCCTCCCGCTCATTCCCACTCGTGTGTCTCTTCTCTTTCAGGCCTGCTGTCGTCTCTCGCCGCTTTCTTATGCATCGTGCACGAACCCGCTCGTGACCGCGTTCTACATGCGAGACACGAGCCTCAATTCGAGCCTCCGTGGCTCGACCGATTGTATCAGAGTCGAGTGAGCGCCAGGGAACGAGGGTACGGGCCTCGGCCGCGAGCAGAAGGGAGGACAACGAGGGAACGAGGACGCGGAAGAGATGAAGATGGGTCGGTGCGGCGACTGCGCGCCGAGGTGTGTCTCATCCCGCGTTCGCAGGATGTTGCTCTCGGGAATGTATAGCCCTAGTCCTGCATCTGCTCTGAGTCCTCAATTTACCTGAAACGTGTCGCGATGGCTTCGCTTCAATTTTCATCCGCTTTTTCTCTGTTCCCCTGCGCACATTCCGAACTGTGCTCGAGTCAAGCGAGCCCGGAGAAACGTTCAGTGTCTAAATTATAAAAATCCTGTGAACTGTAAGGTCAGTGCTCATTCTCAGCCCCAAATACTTTTTTAACCGCGTCGTTAGTTCGCCGCGCTGGGTCATTCGAGCTTCCCAACATCACTGCCGTTCATTTCGCGTTCCACTGCCGCTTGGATCGGGGCGCGGGGCTTCACAAGTGTTGTCCTTCTTGGAAAGAACGTCGCGGAATTTGTCAGGGCCCGGGGGCTCGACATCCCACGGCAGTTCTTGCAAGGACCCATGTTTATCACTTTATAGGTCGGATCCCGATTTCGGCCAAAATTTTGAGTTTTATCCGAACTAATTATTTGTTCCCACGGTTTTTGAGGCAGCCATAACGCTTCTTTTCCCAAGACGGTCACTTTTCGTGTTTTTTTCCTCAAGATTTTCTCAAAATTTTATCCGAACTCGGGATCCGACCTATACAGTGATAAACATGGGTCCTTTCTTGCAGCAAGTAAGGACGATGTAGAACTCTAACCGTTTCACAATTGAAATAGATCTGCCTGTCATCCTCACGGAAAATGGTTTGTAACATGAAATCGCGCTGTTTCGCGCACTCCGGTGCTGCTGCCGCGCGGGCACGTGGGCCCAACGGAACTTCGCTGCTGCGGTATCACTCATCTGACGGAATACAACGGACAACATGGGAACCAAAACGATGCATATACTCTGAGCTGAAGAGAAGACCGACAAGTTGAAGAATATGAATATCGCTCGGCGCCATACGGTGTGCCCGCTAGCTTGGGTGGAAAAAATGAACCACAAGGCAATTGTGTCTGGAAAGGTACATTGTATAAAACCGTGGTGTTTGCCCCGAACTGCCTGGCCACAAAGAAGGCAGGTCAACCCCGGAAAATGAAAACAAACCTATTATTACGTTGGCGAAAAGGTCAGTTTTTGAACCACGAGATTCCGTGAGACCGGGACACCGAAACATTTAAATTTGACCCCCAGAGCTCACGTTCAGTAGCCTCCCGCCACACTTCTGAACATTTCTCCATGTTTTCCTTCTCAAATATTCTGTACGTCTCTCCCCTTTACATATTGTAGAACAATTTATTTCTCAATTCACTCACAGTCTGGCCGTTGTCTTTGGTGCCACCGGTGCCTTCTCGGTCTTCGTTGTTGACACACCGGTGGCCCAAGTCCAAGCGGGGGCGCCGTTGACTGTTCAATGGACTAGCTCTGCTGGTGACCCAAAATTCTCCCTTGAGCTGGTCGATGTAACCTCCGTGGGTATGCTTCACTCGAGATCCAGCTCATTGTAAACACGTTCACAGAGCGAAATATTCGTCCTAGCGAATAATGTCAACCCGTCGAGGGACCACATCACCGTCATCATTCCCACTAGCGTCTCGACCAAGTAAACTATCACTTTAACCATTTCATGAACAAGACCTGACGGAAATCGCCCCCAATCTAGGGACGCATTCTTTCTGAGCTTTGTCAACCCTGACCAGGGCAACGCGGTGCTCGTCAACACCGCAGAGTTCACCATCGCTCCTGCGGCCTAGCTGCCAAGCGAACCATAGCTCGGTCAATAGCTCACCCAGCCGGAGGAGAAACAGATTTTCGTGTATGAAAGATATATTTTCAATTAAAAAGTCAAGGCAAAGCTCTGGATCACGAAGCATTGTGAACTGTGTATACTGTTAGCCTCGTTCCCTGACCCCTTGGTGCAGTGAGGTTTGCAAACCTAGAACATACTTCCAGTAACGACTAGACGTCGACATGCGTGTTTAGATCTCCATAAGAGAAACAGCTTCTCGGTTGTGCGGACCGACAACACGTGGAGCAGGACCCTTCGTCGACGAGTGAGAAATACCCGGATATCATAAACTTGCAAAAAATTGGGTGGCGAGGGGCTCAAAAGTCTCTGTGTGTATATTGTCTGGGGAATAATTGTGGTGACAGCAAATCGAACCGTGAGAACGTTTTCGGCTTTTGCCATTCGTGCTGAACGAAACGGCGACGGAAATTCTCTATCAAGATACAGTGGAGTGCACGTCAATCGTACGCCTCTTGAGAAATTACGGTTTGTGCTTGAGATGGTTTGCTGGGATTCTCAAGGCCATCCGCCGCATCCAACGCCGGTACTGCAGTTGGCGTGACTGTGATTTGAGCCAGTCGAAGCCGCAATGCTCATGACTAAAGCGTCAGCAGTTAGACAGCTATCTGAGCAGTGCTACACCAACCGTCAGGGCCGAGAGTCTCGCTTTGCCTCGTTATCTGAGGCTCACGCACCTCTGAATCACACTCAATCGGCAAGGAGTAGGCGGATACTTTATACTTTGAATCGGAAAGAGTATGAGCACAAAATCGAACCGGTCAGAACTGGACGAGATCGGACATATAGATCGAATATACACGGGTTTATGGGATGGGTGCCCTTGCCGCATCCTTCTCTTTGAGAAGAGCGCGTTCGACATTCGCACCAAGGGCCGCGCGGTCTTCCAAATTCATGAAAGGTACTTTCGAAGAATATCCGACCTCTGCCCGCGCGTACTTCAGAAAAAGAAATCGTGGTAACAGCCACAACGTACTAAGGCTTGGGTATTGAAGCGGAATTTCCTCGCTTCGAAGAGGAAGCTTGGTGAGATCCAGAGGGAAGGGTGGTCCGATCCATGCGCTTCGAAGTTCGTGATCCCTAAGGAAGTTAGCACCATGAGCACCAAGTTGGCGGGTACGTACTCTCGCTGTTGGGGAACGGCGTCAGTTGGGCGTTAGAGCAAAGGGTGTATGAGGTCTTAGGGCCCACCTCCTCGCGTGTCAAAGGATGGACCAGAATACTAACGACGAGTTGAAAGATGAGCAAAAGGTCTTTGATGATTGTACGAACCTGAGCTGACCCCGGTTCATACAGAGATAGGAAAAGAGGGAAGAAAAGGTCTCCGATGGCGCCCAGATCTCATAAGAGCCTGCGGAAGTTCGGGAATAGCTCATTGGAGACGGTGCAACATACCGACTGGATGTGGTCCAATTGGGTCCGTGTTGACGCGGAACAATGGAACGGCAATAAATGCGCCATCCCGTCGTAACCTCAGCACAGCGTCCCGAAGCTGCATTGCGGCATGGTGCTCTTCAGCATTGGTCTGGTGAAAGTAAATATCTGCTCCGTAGGGTAAGCAACTCGGTTCAAGTTGTCGAAAGATGTTCAAGTTCACGGAAGTGCCATTCCCTGGAAATGTGCAATCAGTACTGGCAGTATCCCGAATTCCAAGGAGAGTGAACTTGATTTCGGATTCGAGGACGGTCTTCAAATCAGTGGAGGGCGTTTTGGCCATGTCGTGGTTCGGGTTCAAAAGGGATGTGAGTATTTGCGGTTGATTGGTTCCATCAAATCTCAATCGATGTCCTCTCCGTTCACCTCGAAGTTGGACACGAATTACTGTCCTACAGACGCCGAGGTTCTCGAGATTAAATCGCTCCTCGTTGAACCCACTCGTCGACTGAAAAATCTTGACGATGAAATCGCAGATCTGCAAAAGGCCATCGACAAACTTCAAGAGGAGCGCGACAGTGTTGAATCCTTTGTCGACGGCCACAAAGCACTTATTTCCCCCGCGCGCCAACTACCCCTCGATTTAATTCGGGAGATATTCGTTGCATGTCTCCCTACCCACCGAAACTGCGTCATGAGCGCCTCCGAGGCGCCTGTTCTTCTCGGGCGTATCTGCAGCCTCTGGAGGGCCATTTCGCTCTCCACCCCGCGCCTCTGGTCGAAACTCCATGTTGTAGACCCCGTCATCTGGTTTCATTCTCCACTGCTTGAGAAGAAACTGGCACAACGCTTGGAGACCACCAAAACTTGGTTGGAGCGTTCTGGCCAGTGTCCACTGTCGATCTCCCTTGAATGCAGCGTGCACAATCTCAATCAATTCCCTCCAGAGGACTCGCCCTCATCTATAATCCCTGGCGCCATGCAAATTTTGCAGGCACTCATCCCCTTCTCGCGGCGCTGGCAGCATATTCACTTCTCGGCTCCATTGTGGATGCTGTGGAAGACCATGTCACATCTTCGTGAAGCTGATGTGCCTCTGCTGGAGAGTGCCGCCGTTTACCACAATTTATATGTCCACTTTGACGACCCTGCAATGGAAAGCCCGGGGCCTTTCGAAATTCTTCGCGGCGCCCGAATTTCGAGCTTTTCCACCCCGGGGAACTTTTTTGTGCCGACACGATTTCCAGTCAGATGGCAGCAATTAACGAGTCTCACCATCGATGGGCCTCCATGGAACGTTGGACCCGATCTGAATAGCGAAGCGATACTGCGTACAATTGCCAGATGCCCCGAGCTCCGATTTTGCAGGCTGGGGATCAACGATGGCGAGAACACTGAAGTACATTCCCAACACCCCACTGTTGAACTTCTATCTCTTCACACCCTCGAGCTACATTGCGTCGAAAACATGGGGCCGACCATTTCTTTCCTTTTGGAGCGGATTTCATCGCCTAAATTACGCAGCTTCACCATCCGCGGCTACATGGAGACCCAGTATCCGGGTTCGCTCGCCCCTTTCTTTGCTCGTTCGGGCGACCTCGAGATCCTTGAAATAGACAGCATGGCATTTTCGAGAGCAGCTTTGACTGAAAGTCTTCTCGGGTTGCCGCCCACGATACGACGGCTTGGACTCCACAACTTGAATAATAGATGGGGAATAGCGGGACCCCCTGCTCTTGCCGACGAGACGTTAGCGGCTCTGACCCCTGCGCATGGACTGCCAATTCAATGCTGCCCCGGTCTGCAGGATCTATTCATAAGCCACTGCACCGACATCACAGATGAGGCTCTGCTGCACTTCGTCACTGTGCGAATGAGCGAACGTCATCCAACGCTTTTGCGCATCGACGTTCAGTTTGACAGAGTTATGGAGGCCGACATTCTACCCACACTTGCGCCCTTCATCGAGTCTGGTCTCAACATTTCGATTAGCCATCTTGCACCCGTCCCAGCTCGCCTTTCCCCTTGGCTGGGATTGGCCGATGCACCGCCGTCGGACGATTACACTCCATCACAACCGGCCTGGTGATCACTCCTCATCGCTATTTGTTCATATACTCAAATTTTTAATTTAATTCCGGTGATGGTTTCGTTGCCCTCAGACCTGGAAGGTGAAGTGCAAACAGCAAACAATGATTAAATGTTGAAATCATTGTATGGTATGATACTGCAACTCTTGTATCTTGCTTGCATCTCCAGCGTTCTTAAGTGTAAGCAAATGTCGAGCCGGCTGTTATGGGATTTTAACTTCGCCGCCTGATATCCTTCGAACGCAGAGCAGCACGCAGCATCAACAAACTTTGGCTCTTCTGCTTTTCTTCGCGGATTTCCGACATTCACACCGAATTTCCATTTTAGGCCGAAGATGGTTGTTTGGCTATCCCTCCGAGTGTAAATAAACCTTCTTCGCCGAAACCTCAAGCTCGCGTATTTCAACTCGGGGAAGCCCAGTCTAAGCCGGATGAATATGATATTCGAGGCTCCCGCAAATCGGATCATACACGAACGAATTATCACCAAGATTTCAAGAATGCTACCACTTAACCACTGATATCACCAGCTTTCCACCGAGTCGGCGCCTACCATCCGAGCGCGGGGTGACCCAACACCTTTTCGACCTCCCTTCTGACCTCTTCTACGTTCTCGAAGGGGCCCGGAGGCGCCAATCCTTTATGCTCCGCAAGCCAAGCGACCTGCTCTTCCGCTGGCAAGCTGCGGAGTATCTTTAGCTCCTCGAATCCGTCGATGATGTTATGCTCTCTTGGCTGAAGCGCCAAAGCCTTCGTGTAATTCTCATGCGCTTCAAGCCAGTCTCCCAAAAACGTCCTCGCTTGCGCGCGGCGGAAGAGCGCTTTGGATCGGTTAAAATCGCCCTTAATCATCGTGTCCGTCGCGTCTGACACCGCCGTCGTGTACATCTTCAACTCTGAGCCAAAGCGTCAGCCCGTAACCTTATCTGGGGGAAGGACCCTACTCAAAGCTATGGCGGCCCTATTCAAGAATAAAGCGGCTCGACAGGTAGATGCAGGCGGTGTATATCACATAGGCCCTCTTGTAGTCTCCGTTCCGGAAAGCGATGTTGCCCTCTTCCTTGAGCTTGGCGCTTTTCCCGTCCTTTTCGGCCCACCCGCGTTTCTGTCTGAGCAACTGTTCCTCCAGGGTTTCTCCAGTAACCTCGCGTTCGGCTTCAATCTCGCGCAGATACTGTTCGAATGCAGCTCTGTGTCGTGGATCGTTATAAATGGGGGCCACGCGTCAAACCCGGGCTTGGAACTCTTCTTCAGTCGCTGGCATGGCGAGAGATGCTGCGTATTCCACGTCGTTGAGGTGTTGCAGAACATCGATCGGCCAAAGGCTTACCGGGGTCGCGTGGATTCCATGGGCCTCCTGCTTTGTACATGGTCAATGGAGGGGTGAAAGTCTCGGTGAGAGAAAGATTCGTCGCTGACTTTATTTTACGTCTTTCTTACATATCTTGCGGAGCCGGCTCTGGAACTCGAAAGGACATATGTATTCCCTGCTCTCCCGTTGGCGCGAACATTCTTGGCTGTCGGACCTGAAGTGAGAAGCTCCAAAGGCTCTCGGGCTCTTTTTCTGATCTCACGATGAGTGACTACTGAGAATTTAAAACTGGTATATTTGAATTTACCCTGCACGGTCTTCAAGCAACTCTTGAGTACTACTGCTGGACCAGCCCGATTTATATTTGCCCTACCAGTTGAACTTGATTAAAATTCAACCGCCGTGACCATAAAATAGTTGGGAGAGGGGTTATTAAAATAAAAAACGGCTCGTTATGTCTCCTGTTTATCCTCTCTCTCCCCCGAGTGGTCTGTCATCCACTGCGCCGCGCGCGCTATTTTCAATTTTCTCACCGCGTTGCTCAGGGTGAAAGGCCTAGGCCTACACTGCCACCGGATGCCATCGATCTCACCACCTCGTCCCAAACCGTTTGAAACTCGTCTTTGCAAGCCTAAAGTTGCCCCAATGGTCTTTCTTCCAGCAGAAATCTATGCCATAATTTTTGCGGAAGTGGAACCCTCCGCCTTGGCCGTTCTCTGTCGAACTTGTCGTCATTTTCTAGACCAAGCCCAACACATCCTGTTCCACACCATAGACCTAGAGGGACACGGTATGCGCGCGACCAAATCGTGGTGCTTGGCCGTTACTCGCCACCCGCATCTCGCGCAGCGCGTCGCTGCGCTTTCATTACAACTTCCCGAAGTTGCGAAACTGGATCCCGCCGATGGGACGAAGATCCATCGCGCCCTGATGCTATGCGTCAACCTCAAGGAGCTGAAGGTCACCTTTGAGGAAATCCTCGGTGGCAACCACAGATCCGCGGGCGGGTGGTTCATCAACGAGTGTCCGTTCCGACTCACGAAGTTCAACAACTTGTACTTCGAACACGACTGGATCGCGCCATTTTGGAGGGCGCAGTCCGAATTGCGGGTGCTCTCGGCACCATACTGTGGACCCTTGACGTTCTCCGACGAACAGCTGCCGAACCTGGTTGCCGTCAAAGTCTGCGATGTGCAGTACTTGCCGGCTGGACGGCCACTGCAACGCATCGAGGCCCCTTTTCCGTCCAGCCTCGATCATTATTATTCTGGCCTTGCACAATACTCGCACAGCTTGACGACTTTGAATCTCCTGCGAGAGTCAGCGGACACCAGCATCTGGCACGCTGTCATCCTCATCGCCAGAGTGTTGCCCGCCTTGGTGAACTTTGGTATCACAGAAGTAAAAAGATCTGAACGGGTACGCCAATCAACCATTCGGTCTCGCTATCAATTCTCAAGGCCACTCCTCAGCGTTCAATCGCTCAATCAGCTCCAGCGAATATATTCCAAAACTTCTGTCGATTGGAAACCTTCGTTCTCCTCCTTATAAACGTCACTCGATTTCGCGACCCAGATTCCAGGCGGATTTATGCTATGGGTCATGAAGGACACCTGAAGGATTTTGGGGCGGCCATAATGGAGGCGTGCCCGACGCTCCGTCAGACTGTGCTTGGTTCGGAGGTACAGCTGGATCGACAGCTAACCTGTACTCTCAGAAGAGACCTTCACGGGGCCATCTGTTCCGAGACCGGTACTACATTCGATTTCGACGCGATGTCGAAGTTTTGGAATCCCTAGGAATCGTTATCTAAATACTTGTCCTGCGACCAAGAGGAGAATGGGATTTCTGGCCTTTCACAAGATAGGAAAATCTCGGGACTCGTCCAACCCACCATTATTTTCAGGCGCGACGACGCACTCTGGCTTAAGCTGCGTAGAAAAATATTGTATTTCGGCACCAATGTATTTCAGCCCTTCCCTTTTTCGCTGTTCCCCTATACAGAGGCCACATACCTAAATTTGACCACAAGATCCCGAGCGTCAAGGATCCTGACGACAACATGGCGGATAAGCGCCTTGCACACCACCTAGCAGCGGACTGGCATCTCGCATCCATCCGCCTCGCCGGCCGAATTTGGGGAAACTGGCAACGGGAAATGGCAACAATCACGGACACTCACGGACGGAGACGATGAAGACGGCAGACGCAGTGGGATGATGTGAAGATGTGTGAACGGGAGAGAGTGACACGGTCGAGAGCTACTGGGGAACACAGACGACGAAAAACACCAGAAAATCAAAACAAACCACCTTATGACCCGCCGTGGCAGACGTAGTCTACCTCAGTTTTGTATCAAACACAGGCGCGGTATCCAAATGTAAACATGTAAACAGACTCGGACCGGGCATCCGTTGGTCTAAGCGCGAAATATTTGAAAATGCACAGTGTGACAGTGACGATGTGACTTCATCTTGCACTTGCCTACGACCACCACGAATATTCCATCTCTGGTGTTTTTTGCAGTCCTCCTTTGCGCCCCCTTACGCGAATATTCGCTGCTAGACGCGTCGCCGAAACAAACGGCATGCTGTAATGTCGGCGTCTCATTCCAATGACATGGGTATCAATCAAGCCACTGGCGTCGCCGAATCCACGAGCCACAGGCTTTCACTCTCATCCGCTCACTCCGGAAATGCTGCCCCTTGGTACGGCACTTTGACTGCAGAGAGGGTTGTACGCCCTTCATTGTCCGGCCGTAGCATAACAGCCTCTACCTCGACTCCTAGAAAGTGGTCCGTTTTTGGCCAGGTCATGGAGAACGAAGCACAACTTTGGACTGGTGGCTCCATAAAGTCTGCCCGCAGGAGTATATATGCACCGAGCACTCCGCTGGGCGGCACGGATGCGGACCCCTTCCTCGATGACAACGTGCAGTCGCAGTCTCCTCTAGCCGAAGGTTCAGAACGAGTCAGTTATTTCATGGATCCTCCGCGGAATGAAGACATAGAGGAATACGATTCCGACTCGACGACCTCCACAAGATCGCGCTCTTCTTCCCTCGACGAGGCATCCTCTACGCCGTGGTTCTCAATCCCTACAGTCCCCGTCCTATATCAAAATATTCTCAAATGCGCCATCGCTTATTTTATCGCGTCCCTCTTCACGTTCTCGCCCTATCTCTCGAGCTTTATAAGTGATCTCACGACTTACGGAGATGGCGAGCGGCGTCCGTCTCCGAGTGGGCACATGGTTGCGACAATGTACGTCGAGCCGGCGCTGGAGATTCAGTCATCCTCACTTTTCTCAGTGCGGTTTATTTCAACCCCGCAAAATCAATGGGCGGCATGGTCGAGGCCGACCTGTACTGCTTCATGGGCCTGGTGTACTCCGCATTCGTCTGCCTTTCTTCCATGACCGTCTTCTGGTGGCTCGAGACCAAGCCCGGCTGGGAATGGCTCGCAGACGTTCTCGTGATCGCGTGGATTGGCGTCAGCATGAGCGTCTTGGCGTGGATGAAGGTGTGGATGGCAGCCCCGTCCTTCAACACCGGTCAGCAAACTTCCGCATTGCTTTATTTCCCGTGCTTACCAGTAGCCCAGCATGCAGCATGACTGTCATTATCATTTTCGTCGTGTGCGTACTTCTCCAGCGACTTGACGTCTCGCGCTGACCCGGCGCAGCATGGTCAAAGAGGGGGGCCTCCAGACACTCCTCCAGGTATCCTTCATTGTGCTTTGCGGATCCGTGACCTCGAACCTCGTCTGCTACGCCTTCTGGCCGCAGTCCGCCACCTCTGCGCTCCAAGCCAACATGACCAAGACACTTGACTCGTTCTCGACCCTCCTCGGGCTGCTTACGAATGCGTTCCTGCTCGAAGAGGGGCTGCAGCAGCCGAGCCACGAGCGACTAATCAAGGCCGTCGCGAATCATCAAAGCAGCTTCACGAGCCTCAAGAAGAACCTGAAGGAGGCGCAGAGCGAGTGGGTGAGGGGGAACGGCGGCGCGCCGGGTGGGGGAAGGGGCCGCGCATACGAGGATGCGGTCGACAGTATGAATCGGCTTGCACAGCACTTGAACGGTCTTCGGGGCGGAACGCGCCTGCAGTATGACCTGACCAAGGCAGGCGTGGTCGGGCAGAGCAAGAAGAAGACGGGCCATGGCACTGGTAATGGCAATGGGAAGCAGAAGGCGGAGTCGTCGGTCGGCGAGGAGGACGACGAGGAGACCGCGATGTTGAAGGCGGCTGCGGAGATGTTCGGGGACTTGGTGGACGAGTTGGGCCCGCCCCTGAAAGCCCTATCGGTCAGTTTTTTGACCCAGTTACTCGGGCGCGCGGTTCCTAACTGCGCTTTCAGATGACTTGTACATCCACCCTCTCCAGAATGCGCCAGTCGTTCGTCAAGTCCCAGCGCCGTGTTAAACGGCCTGCCTTCGAGCAGCACGAGTTTCTGGAACTCGTTGATGGGATCGAGCAAGCCCTGGTACGATTCGAGAGTACCTCCAACCACGCGCTACTCCGGCTCTATCGGCGGAGCGTCGTCTCGGAGTTTCACTCCGATTTGCGAGACAGCACCTATTCAGAGGAGCACAACGAGCTGCTCAACGCCGATAATGAACACGTCTTTCTAGTCTACTTGTACGTTACCTATTCCCTCATTCCACTTAATCTGCGCTAACATTGAACGATTTAGCTTTATCTTCACGCTGCAGGAGTTTGCGGGCGAGCTAGTGTCGCTCGTTGATGCGATGAGCCGGATATACAGTCTCGAACAGGCGCGGGCGAACCGCACGAGCTGGTGGATGCGGATATTCACCTGGCCATCGCGGCGCAAGGCGAAGCGGAATGTTTCCCGGTCGGGAAGCAGGATTCCGCGCGTCTCCAAGCCCGGTGAGGCAGAAGGCCCGACGCTGAGGCGCCGGTTTTGTGGGTGTCGTTTCGCTTACACAGCCGCGTACAACTCGACTAACCGTTCTTGCAGCGCAATACGTGACGCCGGTCCACCGACGCACGCATCCGTCATTCCCGAAAGTGCGGCCCCACGCGCCGAATACAATCCAGACGCCGGCCTGGCATCGTCTAACGTGGATTGGGAGGATCAAGCGGTCGCTGTGGGCCATTGGGAAGCGGCTTACTGAGAGTGACATGAAATACGCTGTAAAAGCTGGGATGGCTACCGCTATGTTGGCCGCGCCCGCGTTCTTTGACTCGACGCGTCAGTACTTTGTTGGGCTCGGGGGTGACTGGGCCCTGATTTCGGTACAGTTTTACATTCAATATCTTGCCGTAAGCTTTTATTCTGAAGCACAACGTAGTTCTTCATCGTGATCTCGCCGACGATTGGAGCAGTAGGTCGCTTGGCGTTCCAGGACTTCACACATCGTTAACCTCAATTGGTCACAGACGAATTTCTTGAGCCTACACCGGGTTCTTGGTACCATGTATGTATCTTTGTCTTTCCATTCCGCGAGTTTACTTATGCATACTATGCAGTTTTGGCGCAGGAGTCGCCGCCGGTGTCTACACCCTCTTCCCCCATGACGCGATCCTCCTCTCCGTCTTTGGGTTTTTCTTTTCCATCCCATGTTTCTATTACATCGTCGCGAAGCCCCAATACATATCTGCGTCCCGTTTCGTGCTCCTGACCTATAACCTGACCTGCTTATACTGGTGCGTGCATTAATACCCTTTTGCGAATAAACTCGGGCGCTTACGCTTGCCGCGCGACAGCTACAACCTGCGCGAGAAGGAGCTGACAGCGGTCGACGTGGCGGTTCGGCGTGCGATTTCTGTGACGGTGGGCGTCGTTTGGGCGGCGTTGGTGTCGCGGTTCTGGTGGCCCGCGGAGGCGCGAAGGGAGCTGAGCAAAGCGCTGGGCGAGTTGAGTGGACGCTTATCATTATCCTCCTTTTTTTTGCTGACATTTGGTAGGTTTTGCCTGAATATCGGCTGGCTGTACACGCGTTTAGTTGCGTCTAATTCGTTCGCTGCGGACTCAACGGAGGTGGAGGAGGAGTATGGGGCGTCGGATGAGACGCGGGCGCTGTCACCGCAGCATGCGAAGCTCTCGCATTCCATCAAGGAGTTCATGGCGATGTAGGTTGCCGTCTTTCTGTCTGACTTTATTTATTTATGCGACTTTAGGGAATTACACTTGCAAATCAACCTGATCGAGCTGCAAGGGCTCCTTGCGCAGACGCAGAATGAGCCGCGTCTCAAGGGGCCGTTCCCCGTTCAGCTTTATCGTGGCATCTTGACCAGCTTGCAGACGATTCTGGATAAGCTGCATAGCATGCGATGTGTCACCACCCGGGAGGAATGGTGAGTCTCTGTTTTATTTCCAAGATCCCTGCATGGAGCTGAGGTTTGTCAACAGGTATACCGTGAGTTTGTGTTGGTTCCTTTTACGGATTGTGTTGAAACTGCGCTAGTCCGTTCGGCAAGATTTTATCATTCCTGTGAACAAGGAGCGGCGAGAGATGGTCGGGAACATCATTCTCAGCTTTTCGACCCTCGCGTCGGCATTCCGCCTCAAGGCTCCGATGCCCCCGTATCTGCCTCCTGCAGAAGCTTCGCGGCAACGACTGGTATGTTCTGAAGCCGTTTAATCTGTGTGATGCTTAGATAGTTTACTTAGGTCGCGGCTATCCGGAAGCTAGATGTGGTGCGGAATCGCGAGGTCAAGGGCTCGCGGCAGCTCCTCTTCTTTGCATACGCGCTCACGATGAAGGGCGTCACGGTTGAGCTGGAGAACCTCGGGCGCACGCTCCAACACGCGTTTGGCGTCATTGGACAGACGCCGGAGGAATTTGAGGCGCTGTTTGTGGACCCGGTGGAGAGCCAGCGGAGAGTGGAGCATTCTGTCTGATTTGTTTTTTTTCTTTTGCTTATCGTCGCATTGTTACATAGCATACACATACCACTAGGAACAGCATTTTCCCTCGCAATTTTACAATCTTCTACGAGATCAATTTTCCCCATATTTTTATGTGTGGCCGTAGTGTTTTGATGTGTTTGACTTGCGGGCCATCGCCTTCCCGAACTGTCTTCCGCTCCGTCACTTGCTTTACATGGAGAATAATGAGCGAGAAATCCGAGGTTTGTATTGAATACCGCGCCTGTGGGTTACCTTACACCCCCTAGATCTAATCCGACAAGCAAACGCGAGCTCCGAGAAATCTGGCGCCTTGGTGTGTCCTCATCGTCGAGGCCGAGTCGGCACTAAATATGTGTTCGACAGCGACGAAAGACCCTGAACAAGCTTATAGACCTAACCCACACGTCGCATACCGCTTTGAAGATCCTAGCGGCCAAGAACATCCCGGACTTGTTCAATGACTTCCCGGACGAGGAAGAGGCCGCCATTAATGCTGTATACGATCTATGCGAGGATCAGTCGCCAACTGTTCGCTGCATCCGCCCTTGACGCGGTATACCTGTTCATCGATGCTCTAGGTCCGCATGGAGGGCTACGTTGCCATCACCGCCATCTCTAAAGCGGCAAATAAATGGGTAAAGAGGAATACAGACGTATTATTGCAGCTACTACAAAGTGGTGAGTCGCGGATAGTACATGGCCTGTTATTCTTGCTCAACATCATCCGCTCGCTCAGATGAACCGGATGAAGTGGTCGTCGTGAAAACAGCACTAATTGCGCACTTGGATCTCGATGCTCGCGTTACCTTGGGCGTCCTATGTGATCAAATCATGCCGGCGGAACCCACAGCGGACCCAGATGAACTATACATGCGGGATCGCCTCCGGACACTCGTGTTGGCTTTCCTTACGGGCGAGGCAAAAGACGCAATTGTTAAACGACACGCCCTCCCAGACTCGGGGGCGGAAGATGTGCTTGTCGAGGGCCTCTTGGCGGTCGGTCCTCTTTGTCTTCTGCCTGATTCAAGTTGTTAACTGCTACCACAGGCAATTCCGATATTGGCACCTGCAGATACTGACATTATCGTCAAACAGCTTCTCTTATCCCTTCGTTCCTATCGTCCTGGGTCATTACGCAGCAATGCCCTCCTTGTAACCCTCAGTGACAAAGCACAGCTATGCCTTAAAGCCAACCCAAAATCATTGGCGAGCACTCGATTCTACCTGGACTTGATGGCGTACGTCGCCATCGAAAAATCCCTGGCGCCAGCGACAAGTCTCCTCCGCTTCTATGTCCCCTCTGTTGTCGGGAAGGCGGTCCTTCAGCGTTTCTCCCTTGACGACCAACTATTCGTGGTTTGCCATGTAGCCGAGGCTCTCGCTGCGTCCGGCACTCAAAACCACAACTTGCCCCAGGAGCATATTGCATTGCTCCATCAAACCAGCGAGGCGTCGCCAATCCTTTTCGAGGTTAGTTGGAGTTATCTTACTCCCTGCGGTGTGCTTAATTACGACAGTGCCTCGCGAAGTCCGGCATATCGCACGAACGCTCTCGGAATGCCTGCAAGGTTCTCCTCGACTGCTCGTTACGTGTGAGCATCTAATAAATTCAGAATATCACCTCTGACGTTCTGCAACCCGATAGCGTAAAGCAGAGGGGTGGGAGTTGCCGTCGCATTTTAGACCTCCATTGGACGCTCTTCGGGACAAGTCTGGGCAATTTCAAGACGTACAAAATCTTATCAGGGTTCGCAGCGGGCTGCTTTTCGTTTCCTTAGTTTTTGTCCAACCGTTCTTCTTTGCTTTGAGCAGTCTTTAGCAGCAGAAAATCCCTCGTCAAACGGGACCAATCCTCCAATGGCAGGACCGTCGTCATTACAAATGCCAACCGCCCAAGTTGCTCCTCCGGTCGGTCGGCGGCCTGGACTCGGACCTGCGCCTTCTTCGCGCCACTCCCTGATGTCTCTTCAATCTCGCGATCATCCTGTGGCTTCCGCCTCTGGTTCCCGCTCGAGCTCCCACGAGCGTTCGATAAACAAGCACAGCCTCAGCGCCGACCACTCGCCTCGGCCATTGAAGAGAGTGCGAACAGACCCCGATCAGCCGCCTTCGTTATTGAGCCGTTTAGCTTCAAAAGGGTCAAATCATCCCAATGTGACCCGCGGACGTGCTGCGCAGGAGATCCCTAAATCTGCAGTAGCGGTGCAGAATGACGAGAAACCCCCGCAAAGCGGATACAGTATTAAGGGCGCGGCGAGTAGGGCGTCGCCTAGCGAGTCTTCTCGCGCGCTGTCATCGTCGTTGCTGGACCGATTGGTTATGGACGACCATGGCGGTGGTCGGAAGAACGCTGGTGGTAAGAGAAGGAATGCTCGGTGACTTCAAGTGTGTACTTGAGGACTATGTATGTACCCAGAGTATCAAGTCCTGGTTCGCCATTCTATATCTGTGGAGTACATTCCAACAAAATACTCTCTCGTGGTTCGAATCCGAAAAAGTTCGACATTACCTGGACCTACGGCTCGAGCAGAGCGTGAGTTCGGTAATCCAATATGGTCGATCGCTAGATTGCTGCGGGCCGTTTTTCCTCGGTGTAAGTTTGATGTGGTTGCTTATCCTTCATTTGCTCTCATTCCCCGGTGCCAAGAATTCCTTTTCTTCCACATGCGCTGACTATCTGGATTCATGATGAGGATCCACAAAGAATTCATGCGATGCGCGTACGTTACGCGAGTGCCTGATTTTGAAATAGTTGATGGATTCTATCCTAATGGCGATCTCGAAGATTGTTAGCAACCGTCAAAGTTGTCTTAAAAGCCATGCTTGACGCGAACCTACATACCCTACTTATCTCCCGATTATCCTCCACGTAATGGTTCAGCTTGTGTTTTCGGTTTTGTCTCTCCTTGCCTTGGGGTCTGCTCAAAGGCTCACTGTCCGTCTAAATCAACGTCTATCAGCTTGGGTTGACGAATATTCCAGGAATTTACAAAACGCGATGCGACAGGGGACTCCAAATGCACCACGGTACAAGGTTTTCGCTCCCCGCATTGTTTCAGGACTAATACTCGCGTAGTATATGTGTATTTCCGCGGTCGTGAACGGTTCAACGGTCGAATGTTCGTCTCTCGACCTCTACCTTTTTAGACTTGACCGAACGCGTGTCCAGACACCCTCGCGGGGACTGGCAAGCGTACACCTGGCTGGATGGGCATGGGCTTTGGAACGCAAATGAGCAACGCACCAATGGTTATCATGTGGGGCAACTCGGACGGCTCTGTCACTCTCTCGCAACGTCAGGCACCCGCTGAGGTGATGCCGACGGTAGCTGCCAGTCCGCCGCGGGTCGCAACGAAATCAACTACTCTCAGCACCGTTAGTCCCTTTACTCAACTGGCTGATTCCAGCTTAGTTGCATTTTTTAGACCTCCGGCAACGCGGCCTTTGTGTACACGATCCCAGTATGTCTTCTCCGACGAATTGCCACCTACGTTAACTTTTATCTCGGTCAGGCCAACACGGACACAAAACAATCCCTCATTTTCGCGTTTGGAGCCCAGAATCCAGGCTCCTCCGATGCGGCCGCGACGTTGCTGCAACATTTAGACGAAGGACTTATTCAACTTGATTTGACCAAGTCATTGACTTCGACGTCCACGACGTCCACAGGCGGTGCTGCACCAACCGGCGGCTCTTCATCCTCCTCAACGACGGACACGGGAGGTGCCACCGACGACATTCCATTAACGCCTTACCAGCGCATGATTGTTGCCCATGCCATCTTCTCCGTCGTCGGGTTTGCTCTTTTGCTCCCTATCGGTGCTTTGGTAGCTCGTTATCTGCGTACCTTCTCCCCTTCATGGTTCACCGCCCACTGGATCGCACAATTTGGAATTTGTATAGTCCTCTTCTTCATTTGCTTACTGGCGCTGAAGGATGTCCGCAGCTGGTCCTGTTATTCTTATCGGCATTGTTTTGGGCTTTAAGGCCGCAGGGAACGTCGAGTACAAAATTCTCGACCCCCACAAGGTAGGATGCGCTTCTGCTCCTTATTGCAACGTCTAACACCCCCTAGAAAACCGGCATCGTCCTCATCGCTCTTTATGTTGCACAATGCATTCTCGGCGCGGTCATTCACTGGGTGAAGCCCAGGAACGCAACCAGCCGGCCCCCGCAAAACTACTTTCACGCCATCCTCGGCCTCATTATCATCGCGCTCTCGATGTACCAGATCCGCACGGGCTACAATCAAGAGTGGCCAAACTTCACCGGACTTGGAAAAGTGCCGTCTGGCGTCAACATTCTGTGGATGGTTTGGGTTGTTGTACGTTGATCGTCTTTCTTTTTCCTCTTGGACACTCATCAGGCCTGTAGGTATTACCGGTACTCTATGCCATTGGGCTGGCGTTCTTGCCCAAGCAATACAGGCAGGAAAATGGGGCACGCAAAGGGTAGATGCCCTACGGTTTCGTCGACATGAATGTAACTCACCTTTGCCGCAACAGGAACAGGTATCGGGGCGAAAACGATGACGGGGACCAGTACCACGACCAGTAATCGTTGTTCTTATTTCATAATTCAGTAGATTTTGTAGATTAAATGACTCATGTAATTCTACTGCACTACGATTCGCCGATATTGTTTTCTTGGTGGCCCGGGCCGGGAATCCGACATCTTGCTTTCACCCATGCTGACCACACGCCCGCTTTACCCTCATTCTTCTGGGAACAACGCGGTCGTATTAGACGGAGGACTGGTGCGTAGGAAAGGGGCATACAGCACATGGGTTCCTGATGATTCATTGTAAAGGGCACGACGTTAGAAACCGCTTTTGGTTTAGAACTCTCTCACACACCTCTGTGGTCCGCAAAGGCGGTTATCGAGCATCCGGAGATCCTCGTCGACGCACACCTGGCCTTTCTGCGAGCGGGTGCCAAGATAATTCTCACTTCGACGTGAGGAACATTTATACGACCAAAATATTCTAGAGTCTCTGACGCTCGCCGCAGCTACCAATGCTCGTTATCGACCTTTGCAAACGCTGGCTATTCTCACACAGATGCCCGGGAAATCATGTCGAAATGTGTGCAACTTGCAGCCGAGGCGAGATCGCGATTCAATGATGAACGCGCCAACAGTTCGGTGCCCGACCAACCCGATGGCGAACTCGACGAACACGCAATCAAAATTGCGCTTTCCCTGGGCCCATTTGGCGCGGGGCTGAGTCCTGCACAGGAATTTGACGGCTACTATCCACCCCCGTTTGGACCACGCGGATATACACATGGAGGTGACAATCGCAATGCGTTCTCCAAAGACGACCAAGGCCGGAAGGGGGAGGAGGAGGCAACCGCGGCCCTTGCACAGTTTCATCTTGAACGACTCCGGGTTTTCGCGGATGACAAGGCGGCTTGGGACGCGCTTGACTTTATTGCCTTCGAGACAGTCCCCGTTGTGCGTGAAATCCGAGCCGCCCGAATGGCGATCGCAGCTCTTGCAAGCGAAGGCATCAAAAGTAAGCCGTGGTGGGTCAGCTTCGTGTTTCCCGCGGGCAAGTTCCCGGAAACAACTGGAGAAGGCGATAACAGGGTCGATGTCCGTTCCGTCGTCGCTGCCGCTCTACAAAATCCGGTTCACCTTCCAAAGCCGGAACACCTACCGATACCCTCTGCACTTGGAGTCAACTGTACCGATATCGAGGTGGTTTCGACTATCCTGGCGGACATGGAACGCGCCGTGAAGGAACTTTCGGATCCCCAGGAGAGCCGACCTTGGCTCGTGATATATCCGAACGCAGGCGACACTTACGATCCCCTGACGCAGACATGGGTCGTTCGGGATAGTGGTGGAATCTGGGCGGAGAAGTTGGCCGATATCGTGTCAGAAATAAAATCCCATCCGGAACGTCGCGGTATCTGGTCGGGCGTGGTGGCAGGTGGTTGTTGCCGGACTGGTCCGGAAGATATACGATTATTGAATCAACTGCAAAGGCCCAAGAGGTGCTGAGAACCTGAGGCTGTATCTGCGGAAGAAATTTTATGAAGGGTGGTCAAAATTTGGAATAGAAAACTGTTATCCGATTTTGCGAGCAGTGACCATCTTCACGGAATTTTTCTGAAGGATTTTTAAATGATTTTGAAGGTCACCGCGAAATTTTCCAAATCGGGACAGGAGCGGTTGTTTGGCCGTTCCCCCTGATGTAAACAAAAAAACTATCCTCTTGACGGTCGAGCGCTTGTGCCAGCCAGGATGCCAGATACTCTGAATCCTTCGCTTTCAAAGATGATTCCACGCGTCTTTCCATCTTGAATCGTCCTTCCACGCCTCGCCACGGAGTCACGGACTCGGTTTCTTCAACTTTCGCGATATGCAAGTCCGGCTCCCCGGCGTTCCCGAGACCTCGCTCGGACTAGCCTGGTCTGGAATCTCGTGTCTTGGTGACAGTCTTGGACTTGTGAACCTTCCGCACCCTGGTTCACTTTCCCGAAACCCGTGTCTCAGACTTCCGGGGCCAATTCCGTCATTTCTGGCGAACCCCTCGGTCGTTTTCTTCGCGAGAAAAAGCATTTTCTCGCTGTCAACCGTCTTCTCTCCTTCGTAGAGTGATTCGGCGGCGAGGGACGATGATTAGAACCTTTTGCGGCCGCGGAAGCAATCGGTGGCCCGATCCTTCCGCGGAAGTCTCACTTTTTTCCGCCTCCTATACTGGTCTCGATTCACCCCTCCAACTACTATAAAACCTGGCTATGTTTTCTTTGTTCAGCACCTTTTCGACATTCGACATTCAACATTCGAAATGAAGACCTCGATTGCTTTTTGTGCTCTTTCGTTCGCCATATCTGCTGTACAGGCTTCTAGAGAAACCAACGCTCAACGATTCGCCCGGGGCCTTCCCCCACTTCCTCCCAGACGTCGCCACACAGGTGAGTTTGCTTCTTCTTCCTTCGCATTGTACTAATTGTTTTTGTTCCACAGGCGCCAAGCGTCTCACGGCGTCGTCGACCCCGTTCCATTGCGACACGAAGAAAACCTTCTGTTGCTCTACTCTCGACTCCGTCGACAGCTCGTACGGGCGCAATATACTCAGTGGTCTCGGCATTCCAGCCAGCAGCTGTGGTGAACAAATTGGTACGGGCTGCACGCCCTGTTCCGACGATACTTGGTACGTTTTTCTAACCTTTCATTTTCTCCTCGTCCTTATTTTTTCTTCTCATTCAGCTCTTCCGGCAAACTTGCCCAATGTTGCGGTAACATTGTCGGTTCTGACTATGTCGGTGTCGACTGCACAGCGGGTGAGTGGCGTTTTCTTTCCTTTTTCTTATCCCTGATCTCTTTCTCTCTCTAGTGACGCCTTCGACTTCCTCCTCGCATGCTGCCTCAACTTCGTCCTCGCATACTACTTCGTCTTCGGCCTCGTCGCACCTTAGCTCGTCGTCCACCGCTCACTCTTCGTCTTCTTCGGTCCCGCACTCGAGCAGCTCCGCCTCGCGCATCAGCAGCTCGTCGGTCCCTCATTCTTCGTCGGCGTCCCGCTCTTCTTCGTCTTCTTCGGCCACGCGTTCCAGTAGCTCCGCGTCGGTCCCTCATTCCTCTTCGTCGGCGTCTCACTCTTCGTCTTCCGCCCCGCGCTCAAGTAGCTCTGCCTCTCGTGCAAGCAGCTCCGCGTCGCTAGCCCATTCGTCTTCTGCCTCTGCATCCAGTGCACGCAGCTCTTCGTCGGCCGCGCACTCCAGCAGCTCTGTGGCGTCCTCGGTTCCTCATTCGTCGTCGACTGCCTCCAGCGCACACAGCAGCGCTTCGCGGGCTAGCAGCTCCGCGCCGGTCTCTCGCTCGTCGTCTGAGTCCGCATCACACTCGAGCAGCTCCGCTTCTCGTGCAAGCAGCTCTGCGTCAGCATCCGTTTCGCGCTCGAGCAGTGTTCACAGCAGCTCCACGTCGTCGTCGTCGGTTCCTCGCTCGTCGACCTCCGCATCCAGCGCACGCAGCTCTTCGTCGCATGCTAGCAGCTCCGCAGGTTAGTTATTTTCTTCCTCAATTAGTTCACGTAGCTGATATTTCTTCTAGTGTCTTCCTCTGCACGCAGTTCTTCCTCGTCCGCCTCGCGTGTAAGCAGCTCCGCTTCCCGTGCAAGCAGCTCCGTGTCGGCATCTGCTTCGCACTCGAGCAGTGTTCGCAGCAGCTCCGCGACGTCCTCGTCGGCCCCTCGCTCTTCGTCGACTGCCTCGTCCAGCGCACACAGTTCTTCAGCTTCTCGTGTAAGCAGCTCCGCCCCGGTCTCTCGCTCGTCGTCTGCGTCCGCATCGCACTCGAGCGGCTCCGCTTCTGGTGCTAGCTCCGCGTCCTCGTCGATCTCTCGCTCAAGCAGCTCTACCCGTGCAAGCACCTCCGCGTCAGCATCTGCCTCGCCCTCGAGCAGCAGTGCCAGTAGTTCCGCGTCGTCTTCGATGCCTCACTCGTCGTCGGCTGCATCCAGCGCTCGCAGTTCTTCCCGTGCTAGCAGCTCGGCAGGTATGTTATTTTCTTATTTAATTAACTCGCAGGGCTCATCTTATCTCCAGCTTCTTCGTCTGAACGCAGCTCCGCGTCGTCCGCCTCGCGTGCCAGCAGCTCGGCCTCCGCTTCGGCTTCGCGTTCAAGCAGCTCCGCCTCCCGTGCAAGCAGCTCCGCGCACTCGAGCAGCAGTGTTTATAGCTCCGCTTCGTCGTCGGCTACTCACTCTTCGTCCGCTGGCTCGTCCAGCGCACGCAGCTCCTCCGCCTCTCGTGCAAGTAGCTCGGCCTCCGCTTCGGCTTCGCATTCGAGCTCCTCCGCCTCTCGTGCAAGCAGCTCCGCGTCGGTGGCTCGCTCTTCTTCTGCCTCTGCATCCAGTGCACACAGCTCATCTTCGGCCGCGCACTCCAGCAGCTCTGCATCGTCCTCGGTCCCTCGCTCCTCGTCAGTTGCCTCGTCCAGCGCGCGCAGCTCTTCCGCCTCTCGGGCAAGCAGCTCCGCGTCCGCCTCGGCTTCGCGTTCGAGCAGTTCCGCATCAGTATCTGCTTCGCACTCGGGCAGCAGCGTGCGCAGCTCCGCGTCTTCGTCCGCCCCGTCATCCGCCTCGTCCAGCGCGCGCAGCTCTTCCGCCTCTCGCGCAAGCAGCTCGGCCTCCGCTTCGAGCTCCTCCGCCTCTCGTGCAAGCAGCTCCGCTCGCTCTTCTTCTGCCTCTGCATTTAGTGCACGCAGCTCGTCTTCGGCCGCGCACTCCAGCAGCTCTGCGTCGTCCTCAGTTCATTATTCGTCGTCGACTGCCTCCAGTGCACACAGCAGCGCTAGCAGCTCGGCAGGTAAGTTATTTCTTCTCCTTTAATCGATTCACATGGCTCACCTTTTCCTCAGTCTCTTCGTCTGCACACAGCTCCGCGTCGTCCGCTTCGCGTGCAAGCAGCTCGGCGTCCGCTTCGGCTTCGCGTTCGAGCAGCTCCGCGTCGGCATCTGCTTCGCACTCAAGCAGCAGCGTTCGTAGCTCCGCGTCGTCGTCGGTCGCATCGTCCAGCGCACGCAGCTCGTCTGCCTCTCGTGCAAGCAGCTCGGCGTCCGCTTCGGCTTCGCGTTCGAGCGGCTCCGCCTCCCACGCTAGCAGCGTCGCATCGTCTTCGGCGGCCCGCTCGTCTTCCGCATCGGCTTCGCACTCCACGTCGACGTCGTCCGTGCCCCACTCTTCGTCGTCCGCTTCCCGCTCAAGCAGCTCGGCGTCCGTACCTCGCTCGTCGTCAGCCAGCAGCTCCCACGCCAGCAGCACTGT
The DNA here is from genome assembly GCA_029378385.1 of Mycena metata. Classification (NCBI taxonomy): domain Eukaryota; kingdom Fungi; phylum Basidiomycota; class Agaricomycetes; order Agaricales; family Mycenaceae; genus Mycena; species Mycena metata. Next base: position 43,403 of record JARKIB010000452.1, on the reverse strand, counting down.
TCACAGCAGCTCTGCCTCTTCCTCGACGTCGGCTTCCCGTGCTAGCAGCTCTGCGGCATCCTCGTCGGTGCACTCGAGCAGTGTTCAGTCGTCGTCTTCCGCTCCCCCGAGCAGCTCTGCATCGTCTAGCAGCTCGTCATTGCACTCCTCGGCTTCGGCTTCTCACTCAAGCGCTGCCTCGTCAGTCCACTCAAGCAGCAGTGTCCGGAGCTCTTCCTCCACGCCTGCGTCTTCGTCGGCTAGCAGCTCCGCAGGTAAGTTTTACTTTGGAAGTTTTTGAAACCACGTTTACTATTCTCTTCCCTTTAGTTTCGTCCGCTTCGCACTCATCCAGCCCTGCTTCTTCATCGCGGGTTAGCAGCTCTGCAACCAGTTCGGCTTCCCACGGCAGCGCATCCGCATCTTCCTCGAGCTCGGTATCTCGGTCCGCATCATCCGCATCAGCGTCGTCTTCCCACGCATCTTCGAGTTCGTCCGTGGCTCATAGTAGCTCGTCTGCCTCCCGTGCAAGCAGCTCCGCAGGTATGTGCACTTTGATTTAATCCATTCAATGCTAAATCAACTTCCAAGCAGCTTCCTCCTCCCGCAACAGCTCTGCTTCCGCCTCGCGGTCCAGCAGCTCTGCGGCTTCCTCGCACTCGGCTTCGGCGTCTTCCAGCAGCGCCCGCAGCAGCTCGGCTTCGCACGCTAGCAGCAGCTCCGCTGCCCGCTCCAGCAGTGCCTCATCGGCGTCCCGCGTCAGCAGCTCGACTTCTTCGCGCTCCGCATCTTCGAGCACCGTTCGCAGTAGTTCGGCGTCCGCGTCAGGCTCGCCCTCGGCTTCCTCGAGCACCGTTCACAGCAGCTCGGCGTCGGTTTCGGCTTCGCACTCGACTTCCTCGACCGCGCCGCATTCCAGCAGCGCTTCGTCGGCGTCCCGCGTCAGCAGCTCGGCCTCATCTTCCGCCGGTCACTCTAGCTCGTCGGTACGCTCTAGCAGCGCGGTTTCGTCCTCCGCCGCCCGCTCTAGCTCGTCGGCAGCGCACTCGAGCTCGGCCTCTTCTGTACACCCCAGCAGCTCGGCATCATCATCCGCACACCCCAGCTCCTCAACTGTTCACTCTAGCAGTGTTTCGTCCTCGGCGGCTCACTCCAGCTCTGGGTCCTCGACGCACTCGAGCAGCTCGGTGTCGTCCTCCGCGGCTCGCTCCAGTTCCTCGAGCACCTTCTCAAGCAGCGCGGCATCATCCAGCGCGCCTCGCTCGAGTTCGACCTCCTCTGCACACCCCAGCAGCTCGGAATCGTCATCCGCACACCCCAGCAGCTCGGCATCGTCATCCGCACACCCGAGCTCCTCGGTTGTTCACTCTAGCAGTGTTTCGTCTTCCGCTCGCTCTAGCTCCTCGACGGCGCACTCCAGCTCCGCGTCCTCCGCACGCTCCAGCAGCTCAGCGTCTTCCGCAGCTCGTTCGAGCTCGTCGGCGCGCTCTAGCAGTGTTTCGTCCTCCGCCGCTCGCTCCAGTTCTTCGAGCACCCACTCAAGCAGCGCGGCATCATCCAGTGCGCCCCACTCGAGTTCAACCTCAGCACACTCCAGCAGCTCGGCGTCGTCTTCCGCAGCTCGTTCGAGCTCGTCGGCGCGCTCTAGCAGTGTTTCGTCCTCCGCCGCTCGCTCTAGTTCCTCCAGCGCCCACTCGAGCTCGTCTTCTGCAGCGCGCTCCAGCAGCGTGATTTCGTCCTCCACTCGCTCTAGCTCCTCGGCGGCTCACTCCAGTTCCGCGTCCTCGTCATACCCTACCAGCTCAGCGTCGTCTTCGGCTGCTCGCTCCAGCTCGTCGGCGCGCTCCAGCAGCGTGATTTCGTCCTCCGCTCGCTCTAGCTCCTCGGCGGCTCACTCCAGCTCCGCGTCCTCGGCGCACCCTAGCAGCTCGGCATCGTCATCCGCACACCAGAGCTCCTCGACTGTTCACTCTAGCAGTGTTTCGTCCTCCACCGCTCCCTCCAGTTCCTCGAGCGCCCACTCAAGCAGCGCGGCATCATCCAGCGCGCCTCACTCGAGTTCGACCTCCGCACACTCCAGCAGCTCGGCGTCGTCTTCCGCACACCCGAGCTCCTCGACTGTTCACTCTAGCAGTGTTTCGTCTTCCGCTCACTCTAGCTCTTCGACGGCGCACTCTAGTTCCGCGTCCTCGGCACACCCCAGCAGCTCGGCGTCGTCTTCCGCCGCTCGCTCCAGCTCCTCGAGCGCCCACTCAAGCGCGGCATCATCCAGCGCGCCTCACTCGAGTTCGACCTCCGCACACTCCAGCAGCTCGGCGTCGTCTTCCGCAGCTCGCTCGAGCTCCTCCACTGTTCACTCTAGCAGTGTTTCGTCCTCCGCCGCTCGCTCTAGTTCCTCCAGCGCCCACTCGAGCTCGTCTTCTGCAGCCCACTCTAGCTCGTCGGCGCGCTCTAGCAGCGTAGTTTCGTCCTCCGCTCGCTCTAGCTCCTCGGCGGCTCACTCCAGTTCCGCGTCCTCGGCGCACCCCAGCAGCTCGGTGTCGTCTTCCGCTGCTCGCTCCAGCTCCCACGCCAGCTCCAGCTCCTCGATTCACTCAAGCTCGGCCTCGCGCACTGCCAGTTCGAGTGCTGCCTCGGCTTCGGCCTCCGGTTCGGTATCTTGCAATGGGAAGGCTACATTCTGCTGCGACAGCATTGAACTCTCCACGAGTTCGTATGGCAGCAGCTGCCTCAATAATGCCGGTATCTCGTCTTCGCTGAACGTCGGACACGAGATCGGCATTGCATGTGTACCTGTGACTACCGCTGCTGACGGATCTCAATCCTGGTAAGCCTTCTTCGATCTACAAACTTTTCTTTTCTGACTTTATTTTTGTAGCTCGGGAAGTAAGACACCGCTCCAATGCTGCAGTACATTGTTTGACGTTATTGGGATTGATTGCACCACTGGTATGTCCATTTGTCTTCACCTTGACGAAAATGTATTTATAACGCTCTCCAGCTTCGCTCTCGAGCGCCAGTGCTTCTCACTCCTCAACCCGTGCAAGTTCCACGTCGTCCTCCGCGGCACGCTCGTCGTCAACGGTTCGCTCTAGCTCTTCCAGTGCCCGTTCCAGCTCTTCGTCGGCGCACGCCAGCTCTTCGAGCGCACACTCTAGCAGCTCGGTGTCTTCTTCCGCAGCTCGCTCGAGCTCGTCGGCGCGCTCTAGTAGCGTGATTTCGTCCTCCACCGCTCGCTCTAGCTCTTCGACGGCGCACTCGAGCTCGGCCTCCTCGGTACACCCCAGCAGCTCGGCATCGTCGTCCACGGCTCGTTCGAGCTCGTCGGCGCGCTCTAGCAGTGTTTCGTCCTCCGCCGCTCGCTCTAGTTCCTCCAGCGCCCACTCGAGCTCGTCTTCTGCAGCCCACTCTAGCTCGTCGGCGCGCTCTAGCAGCGTAGTTTCGTCCTCCGCTCGCTCTAGCTCCTCGGCGGCTCACTCCAGTTCCGCGTCCTCGGCGCACCCCAGCAGCTCGGTGTCGTCTTCCGCTGCTCGCTCCAGCTCCCACGCCAGCTCCAGCTCCTCGATTCACTCAAGCTCGGCCTCGCGCACTGCCAGTTCGAGTGCTGCTTCGGCTTCAGCCTCCGGTTCGGTGTCTTGCAACGGGAAGGCTACATTCTGCTGCGACAGCATTGAACTCTCCACGAGTTCGCATGGCAGCAGCTGCCTCAGTAATGCCGGTATCTCGTCTTCGCTGAACGTCGGAAACGAGATCGGCATTGCGTGTGTACCTGTGACTACCGCTGCTGACGGATCTCAATCCTGGTAAGTCTTCTTCAATCTACAAACCTTTCTTTTCTGACTTCATTTTTCTAGCTCGGGAAGTAAGACACCACTCCAATGCTGCAGTACATTGTTTGACGTTATTGGAATTGATTGCACCACTGGTATGTCCATTTTTTTACCTTGACGGAAATATATTTATAACGCTCTCCAGCCTCGCTCTCGAGCGCCAGTGCTTCTCACTCCTCAACCCGTGCAAGTTCCACGTCGTCCTCCGCGGCGCCAACAGTTCGCTCTAGCTCTTCCAGTGCCCGTTCCAGCTCTTCGTCGGTGCACGCCAGCTCTTCGAGCGCACACTCTAGCAGCTTGGCGTCTTCTTCCGCAGCTCGCTCAAGCTCGTCGGCGCGCTCTAGCAGCGTGATTTCGTCCTCCACCGCTCGCTCTAGCTCTTCGACGGCGCACTCGAGCTCGGCCTCCTCGGTACACCCCAGCAGCTCGGCATCGTCGTCCACGGCTCGCTCCAGCTCGTCGACTGTGCACTCCAGCAGCGCGGCATCATCTAGCGCGCCTCACTCGACGTCAACCTCCTCCGCACACCCCAGCAGCTCGTCGAGTATTCATTCAAGCAGCGCGACGTCCTCCGCTCACACTAGCTCGTCGTCCTCGGCCCACCCTAGCAGCTCTGCCTCGAGCACCCACACGACGACGTCCTCCACTGCTCACTCCAGCAGTGCGACCATCTCATCGTCCTCGGCTCACCCTAGCAGCTCTACATCTAGCACCCACACGACGACATCCTCGACTGCTCACTCTAGCAGCGCGACCCCCTCGAGCAGCACGCACATGACGACCTCCTCGTCGACGGTGCACTCCAGCAGCACAACTGGTTCATCTTCCGCGCCACACTCGAGCAGTGCCACTTCGACGACGCACTCTAGCAGCGCAACCACATCAACGTCGCACACCACTCCTTCGTCGTCGACGGCGCCCACGACTTCGCACACCACCTCTTCGTCCACGACGCACACTGAGACGTCCTTGTCTACCGCGCCCACGACCTCGCACACCACCTCTTCGTCCACGACGCACACCACGACGTCCTTGTCTACCGCGCCCACGACCTCGCACACTACCTCTTCGTCCACGACGCACACCACGACGTCCTCGTCTACCGCGCCCACGACCTCGCACACCACCACTTCGTCGTCGACAGCGCCCACGACTTCGCACACCACCACTTCGTCGTCCACTGTGCCCACCACCTCGCACATCACCACCTCTTCGTCCACGACGCACACCACGACGTCCTCGTCTACCGCACCCACGACTTCGCACACCGCAACTTCGTCCACGACACACACCGCGACGTCCTCGTCCACTGTGCCCACCACCTCGCACACGACAACTTCCTCGTCCACCGCGCACACCACTTCTTCGTCCACCACCGCTCATACGACTACGTCGCACTGCGATGACGAACCCACCGGGAGGGTCGGGAAGCGTGTAGCCGGGAACCGCGTCTGGGGCAGCCGTGCGCGCGCTCAGTAGAAGAGCAACTTGCTCTGTTCACGATCCCCATACACGACGGGTCGTGCTTTTGCTTTCGACTTTTTTTCGATAGGGGATTTTTCGACTTAGAGCTTAGAATATCAGCGCAACTGCAATTGTATCATTATCGCTACTTATGAAATAGACTTGCTTTTCGAACATATTTTGCGCCCTAGTCTGCCTGAGTTTCGAGCGCTCGACAATGAGTCTGCCTGAGTTTATTTTGAAGCGCTTTGATCCGACCGCTGACCTCTCTTTCTCTCGTTTTCCCTTGTCTCCCCTCTCTTGCATCCTTCCTCGCTTTCAGTTCTTCGATTCTGGAACTCTTCTGCTTTCGTCCTTCCTTCCTCTGCCGGATCTCCGAAGCTCGAAGGATTTTACTGCAAGTCGTTCGACGACTCAGAGGATCGTTAAGCTGGATCGTTGAACTGGCATCCCTTAGGCATTGACCGGTACCGACCGGCCGCTTGAAGCTCACTTTCAAGGGCGTCGTAGACTTAAGGGCTTGACACACTGAACACTCACAGATTCGTTTTCTTACTGGATCTCCCAAACGAGAAAAAAAGAAGGAAAGCTGCGGTTGTTCGAGAACAACGTACTTGCGCGGCTCGCCGCGGAACCCGTGCCTTGGAGTGCAGATCCTTTAACGCTGGTCGGCGCAGGCAACCCGGGCGGCGATTCTACTGTCGAAGGACTCGCCCTGACATCGACCACGTCGCTCGGCTTTAGATTTTTCCTACTGCAGTCCCTTCCTGAAGGCCGTTTGCAACATCTACCATGGCAGCATGAACTCTGGAGCCCAGCAATCTCAAGCAGCTGTCCTGCTGAGCGTCTTGTGGCTTTCGCCTCGACTGATTTGGATGGTGAAATTGACACCATCCAGGCTACTCTACCATCCCGTTCTCAATACGCGGTCGTCGAGATACGATCGCCAATACGAAGGTTCAATCGTACGAGCTGGCGCCGACGACAGACAACTGTTTCATCCTATTCCTTGGGAAGGGAATCGGATTCTTGGTCTCGCGGTCCCAGCGCGCCCGACGCGTATTCAAGGAACAATATCGCAGTCGGCGTGCGTTCCAGTAGACCACTTGCAAGGTGTTAAGCAAGTTTCTGTCCTGCGCGAAGATCATCTTGAACTCCTTCAAAATAACATACCTACGGGGAGACTAACGCAATGTATGCACTATTAAAGCAGTATGTGTACACATGTAGATGATTCCAGTTTTTTCTTGCATGTCGTCGAATCCATTATCCGCGAAAAAAACAACACATCCCTCTCTACTCAGCCTCCTCCCCCTTCTCTGCTGTTACCTCCTCCGCCCTCCCAACATCAATCGCCACGCATTCCCCCACATCAATCGCCCCAAACCCGCCCTCGTTGCGCCAGTCCGCGACCCCATTGGGCTGCGCCTGTGCGAGCCGCACGACGGGCTCGAGCGCCTCGTCGTCGCTCCCCGCAAAGGTCGCAAAGTGCATCGCGAGGGTGTGCCGCGCGCGCACGTCCGCGGCGAGGCGGACGGCGTCTTCGGGCGTAGCGTGCAGAGTTGCGAGGTGGGTGTCGTCGGCGAGCTGGATTAGAATTAAATTATGTAATTTGGGATTGAGGAAGGAGGCGCACCCTGTATCCCATTTTGCCGAGCACGGTGAGGGAGGCGCCGGACCAGATGGGGACCATGGCGAGGTCGAAGGGGCCGAGTTTCGTGCCGATTTCTGGCAATGAGTGAATATAATCGCCGTAAAAGAAACAAAATAAACTTACCCTTGAATGCGGGACACGGGCCTACGGCGGTTTGGTACCCCGTGTCGCTGCAGGAAATGTTAGTATAAAACCAAAGTGGACTGTAGGCGAACGCACCCCGCGAAATATACAGAAGCGGCGGGCTCGCCGTCCTCGGGGATTTGCTGCACGACCCAGCTGCACCACAGAGTCCAGTTCTGGTCGAGAACTCCTCTCCCTGTGAACTTTGCGTCAACACAAAAAAAAAACAGCTCTGGTAGAAGTGAGGTACACACCACTGTTGTGCTGCGCCGGCGTGCATGTGAAGCTGTAGTTACATTTCCGGCCGCTGGAGGGCGGGAAGGAGAGGTTATCCCACCAGTCGAGCGCGTGTACTTGCGCGGGCGGGATGCCCACGGATTCGAGGGTGGCCTTGACGCCGAGGGGGACGAGGAATTCGATGCCGGGGGATTTCTTCCACAGGGCTTTAAGCGCGTCGAGGTCGCAGTGGTCGTAGCTATCCGAATTAGCAGCAATACAAGGTGAACATGAGAACGAAACCTACTGATTATGGCTGACGGCGACGAAATCGACCTCGGGAAGGTCTGCGATCTTGCATGGCGGTGGGAGGCGTCGACGGGGGCCCACCCAGGTGGATGGGTACGCTCTGTCCGAAAATATTGGGTCGAAGACGATGCGGATCGGCCGGTGGTTGGGTTCTGCGGGAAGTTGGACGAGAAACCCCTATCGGAGGAAATTAACGAGGCTCCCAGTATTCAAGAGTTCCATACAGCATGTCCCAGCCAAGTAGCACAGAGCTTGTCCACAGAGTCCAAGACCTCAAAATTGGGCTTGATAGTCTTCACAGTCTTGACTCCGTGTAAATCCTGCTGCAGTGGGGTCGCGCGAACGAATGGAAGACGCATGAGGGCCATTGCGCTTGCGAGCATCGTCAATACTGGCGGCCATGGGTTCTCAAAGGGGCCTTCCGGAGTGGTATGGTGTTTGGAGGGTGTAAGTACGGCCATTTGAAGGGTACGGAGGGAAGAGGTGGTAGCAAGAAAGTGATGTCATTGGAGATCCGCACACGGCCCGCCTAGAGCCTAGATGGATGTTAGATGGATGTTAGTGAGGAAAGTTAGGCGTGGTTTTCAACGTAGGAAGTGCTCAAACTGAGGCCTGGGGTGAGATGCGGACTCGATGGAAGTTCCAGCTGAACGAAAATTCTTTGGCACCTTTAATTTTCTTTTTCGTGCGGAATTTGGCTCCCGGCGTTGAACGACGTCTCGTTCTTTGAAACCTTCAAGGGCATGTGCATGAAGTCGGGCATGTGGGCCTATTCCACTCCCTCCATTGTAAGGGCACAAGGGCACAAATTCTGGACACTTCGAGGTGGTTTTTAAAGGTGCGTCGAACTGCGCAGAACTCTCTTGATTCTCGGATCGTTCAGCTTGCCAGTAAAGAAAATCAGCCACGGACTGGCGCCGAAAGCACGTAGGCGGAAGCAAAGACTGGAAAGTTGCAGGTTGCGCGGAAGGACGTTCCAGGTCACGTTATCGCGTCAGTCCGGCCGGCCCGGCTCGCTGCCCGCCATGTCTTCTCCCTTTGCTTCGAAATTGGGGACCAACTACTGTCCTACAGACGACGAGGTGGTGGAAATCCGGGACCTCCTCGTTGAACCGTTGACGCATTTGAAGCGCCTCGAAGCTCGAATCGCCGATTTGCAGAAAACCATCGATGAACTGGCAGAAGAACGCGTCGCCGTGAGCACTTACGTGGATGCGCATCGGGCCCTCATCTCTCCAGTTCGACGGCTGCCCCTCGATATTCTCCAAGAAATATTCGTGGCCTGTCTTCCGACAGATCGAAACTGCGTGATGAGCATGGCGGAGGCGCCTGTTCTACTGGGACGTATCTGCAGCTCCTGGCGAGCACTCTCTTTATCGACTCCCCGACTCTGGTGCAGCCTCCATATTGTCGAGCCTATGAGCGGGAACGTGGACCTACTTGGGCGAAGAATCAACAGTTTGGTATTCGAAGAGAAACTGGCGCAGCGTCTGGAGACCACCGCAAAGTGGCTAAGCCGCTCTACACAACTCCCTCTATCCATTTCGTTCCGTAGTTATTTAGACCTCAACCAGACTCCTCCCACTCCCGAGTCGGCACAAAGAACACGCCTCTTCCTCCAAACCCTCATTCCCTTCGCCCACCGATGGCAGAGCATCAAGCTGTCGGCCTCCTGGGATGCTTTAGACTCTCTCTCACATCTTACCGACACCGATGTACCCTTGCTCACGAAATTGGACATCACTCAGCAACGCGGTTCAGCTCCAGGAGAGTGGCCCTTACCTGCGCTCCTTCGCGCCTCGAGACTCTCCGGTTTTGCTTTCGCCGGACAAATGGACCTGTATGCTCTACCTGTGCGGTGGGAAAACATGACGGCTCTGTCGCTCACGAGTCCCGAGAACGAAAACGGTACAATAACATGTCGGAGGGCCCTAGAGATTCTGTCCAAGTGCGCACATCTCCAGTTCTGCCGGCTGCAGGTGGTCGACGAGGGCCCTGTCGCCGCTCTCGATCCTGATGCACCCTACCTCGAGCTGGGCTTTCTACACTCGCTCTCCGTTGGCAGCCGCGGTGTCTCGACAACCAAACTCGCACGTCTTCTTGCGCGACTCGTCGTGCCTGCGCTGCGCCACCTCGAGCTGCACTCCCACGGGCGCTCCCGCTGGGGCGTCACGGAAGACACGGATACTGCCGTCGCAGACCTCCTGGTCTTCTTTGGTACTGCACCGGCTTTCCAGAGCCTGTACCTCCACATGGAAATATTGTCGAAGAAGCCACTCGTGGACCTTGTGCGCGGGCTGCCTTTGAGCACCACAAAGCTCCACTTCGCGGACCGCGTATGGCGGAGACCCGCGGTCGGCGGTGGATTTAAAGTGGCCGGAGACCTGGACGACGACGTGATGGTAGCCCTCACTCCAGCAGCATCTGGAAACCCTGTTGCGGGCTGCCCCGCGTTGCGCGAGCTACGCATCACCAAGTCCTACAGCCTGTCGGACCGTGTGCTTTCCCGCTTTATCACGGCGCGGATGGCGGGACCGCGGGCGAGCGCGCTGCGTAGAGTCGACATCCAATTCGCCCGCCCAATGCAGGTGGACATCACGCCGGACATTCAGTCGTTTTTGGCTGATGGGCGACTGGAGGTCGTCACCACATACCCTCCGGATATGGGAGTGCTCAACTTCTCTCCGTGGCTCGGATTACCGGAGGAAAGCGGTTCGAAGGTCGCGTCGATGTTTTCAATTTTTTGATATCCAAGTCGGTAGTACATAAAACACGTACAATTTCCACGATATGTATTTACAGACCCAAACCACTGCCAGTAACTATGCAAATTGCAATTGACTCAAGGATAAGTTGCCCAACGTTTGCGGCGCATCCGCTAGCCCCTGCCACGGCGAAAAGGTCTGGGGGATCTGGTTCACGAGGTACGATGTAGAGACTTTAAGCCCGCCATCCACATACGGCTGGATGTCCGGCGTGATATCGACCTGCCTCTCGCGATTAAACTGGATGTCGACGCTCCGCAAAGTGCGCGCAGGGAGTGTCATCCTGGCCGTAATGAAGCGCAGGAGCTCGGCGTCCGACGGGCTCAAACAGCGGAGGATACGCAGCTCCTTCAGTGCAGGACAGCTGCCGGGGTGCTCGGGCGTGGGGATGAGGAGCGCGATCGTGTCGTCTCCGAGGATCCCGCCGCCGGTCACCACGCGGTCCTGTATGCTGAGCCGAGTCGTCGTCGTGGGCAGCCCGCCCAGGATACCCGCGAAAGACTCTCTCGTGAATAGTTGTGTGTCGACGGTAAAACTTTCGAAGGAAAGCGCGGTGGAGAGGAACATGATGAAATTGTCGACAAACATTGGCTCTTCCACGCCCCGATTCGAGCGGCCGCGCAGCTCGAAGTTCCGCAGGGCGGGCACCACGAGACGGCTGAACAAACGCCCGATCCCGCTGGGCGCAAGGCCAAGGCTGGTGACTTGGAGCGAGTGGAGAAAGGGCAGCCCGACGAGCGACCTCCCAGGGGATTCTGGCAGAGCCCCCGGCATATTATTGGCAGAATTATCCTCATTCACTAGGAGCCGACAGTCCTGCACCCGCGGACATCGGGTGAGGACGTCGAGTGCAACGCGACACGACGATACGCCCCAGCCGTGGCCCATGAGCGACAGATATGTCAAATTTTCCCACTGAAGGGGTAAATCGAGGATGTCCATCTGCGATCCGGCAAAAGTGAAAGCAGTGAGGTTGGGCGCTCGAAAAAGCGTAAATGTCGGCCATTGCATGGCTGGGGTCATCAAGTCGGGACGCTGGTTGATCTCCATACTCCGAAGTCGAGGTACGTCTGCCTCGGTAAGGGTGGACAGCACTTCGAGAGCCATCCAAGACGCACAGAGAGTGATATTCTGCCAGCGTGATGCAAATGGGATTAGTACCTCCATGAAGAGTCGGGTGTTGTTAACTGCAGTTGATGGATTGTTTGCCGCACCAAATCCACCTGGACCGGGGAGCTGAAACTGCGGAATAGCACCGGGGACCAGTGGGGGAAATCCGGCTGGTAATTGGATAGGTTGTATGCCGCCAGGTGCAGCATGTGCCGGCGGATTGTTTGCGGCAACAACCTGAAATCCACCTGGATCGGGGAGCTGAAATTGCGGAACAGCACCGTGGACCAGTGGGGGAAATCCGGCCGGTAATTGGATAGGTTGTATGCCTCCAGACGGGCGAAAAGCTGGGCTGCCTTCAAGGGAGATGGACAGAGGGCAATTTCCAGAGCGTCCCAGCCAAGTTTTGGTGGTCTCCAGACGTTGTACAAGTTTCTCCTCGAAACTCGCGGATCTCGGGCCGAAGGATGCAGGCTCAACGATATGAAGGCGACACCAGAGGCGAGGGGTGTTTAAAGATATCGCCCTCCATGAGCTGCAGACGCGGCCCAAGAGAACAGGCGCCTCGACTGCACTCATGACGCAGTTTCGGTGGGTGGGGAGGCAAGCAACGAATATCTCTTGGATAATGTCGAGCGGTAGTCGTCGTACCGGAGATATTAGAGCCTTATGAGCGTCCACATAAGCGTTGATATCGTCGCGTTCTTTGGTGAGTTCGTCGATGGACTTCTGCAAATCGGTGATTTTGTTGCGAATACATTTCAAACGAGATAAAGGCTCAACGAGGAGGTCCCGGATTTCTAGGATCTCCTCATCTCGCGGGCAGTAGTTCGTCCCGAACTGTGGGGTGAACGGGGAGGTCATGAAGAACGCTAGCCTTGAGCGGTGGTGAGAGTTTCGGAAAGGAAGCGTTCGTGGCGGTGCAGCTTCGATCGCCAATTAACGCGTGGCTATCGCATTCGTACAGGCAGGCATTAATCGCATAGTAAGGTAGATACATACAGGCCAGACCGTGAAAAATTCAAGTACAATATATCGGAAGAGTGCGTAAAACTACTGTACCATTACGTTCAAATCGACAGTCACGCGTCACGCACCCCCCTGTCGATATCGAATTTTCGTCGAGGTCACGCGTCACGAGGGTGTGTGTCGAATAGGTCCAGCGGTTCGTCACGCCGCCGAAAAATCGCGCAAAACAGCACAAAAATCGCTGTGGCTCCCCTACCCTTGCTCAGTGTCGTTTAAACCAGTTCCTGGGTCATCCCTATTCACAAATCTGGAATTCGAGCATGGCGTTGGGTTTCTGGCCTGAAATCAACCTAAAATGGCCTGCAAAAAGAACTCCAAGAAATATATCAGTAAGGATTGAACTCACAACTGAAATATTGGCTAGCCACCCCGGGGAATTATCTGCAACCTGAGGGCCAAATTTTCGGGCTGTATCGAAATTTTTCCCTTGTCACGCACCTTCGGGATGGTTGTCGAAATGTCGAATTCGTTGAACCAGTCACGCATCACCCCCCCTGTCGATTTGAACGTAATGGTACAGTACATTGTTCTTTCTCGAGGGCATCGGGTCGATGGAACCAGGTAATGTGCTTGACAGATTCCGAATAAGAGACTAACTCCCGAAGCGAACGAAACACCGGTCCAGTATTCTCGATTCGAGTGCGAAAATCTGAGACTGTGGCCGAATCGTGAGGGAGCTTATGAAGATATAAACCCTTCGACGAGATGGAGGGCAGAAGAACGAGGCATTATGGCCCAATTAGGCAATTCGCGTCTCACTCCTTGCCATCATCTCGCTGCTACATATCTTACCGCACACACCAAGGAGCTCGAGCTCTATGAGTCACCGGAAGCGCTTTTTGCGACGGCCTACATTCAACCTACATTTCTCCCCGACGTTTGAAGTCACGTTATCGCGCCAGGTCCGGCCCGGCTCGTCTCCTCGTCCTTCCCGCCATGTCTTCTCCCTTTGCTTCGAAATTGGGAACCAACTACTGTCCGCAGGACGAGGAGCTGGTAGAGATCAAGAATCTCATGATAGAACCTGTTCTTCGGGTGAAAGGCTTGGATGAAGAAATCGCAGCTTTACAAGAGAAAATCGTCACACTGAGCGAGGAGCGCGACACCCTTGTCGCCTACGTGGACGCTCACAGAGCTCTAGCTTCCCCTCTCCGGCGTTTGCCACTCGACATTATCCAGGAGATATTCATGGCGTGCCTCCCCACACATCGGAACTGCGTCATGAGCGCCCAAGAGGCACCCATTCTCTTGGGTCGAATTTGCAGCTCATGGAGGACTATATCGCGCTCCTCAGCGCGGCTTTGGTCTAGCCTTCATATTGTCGAGCCCACGCGGCCATACAGCTCCCCACACAACTCTCGGCCAACAGTATTCGAACTCAAGGTCGCGCAGCGGCTAAAGGTCGCTAAAGCTTGGTTGGAATGATCTGGCCAATGCCCTCTGTCGATATCGCTGGAGAGCAATTTGGATCACGGAATGACTCCACCGCTGTCCCCTTCTCCAGCTCCCCCAAATACCGACCTCTTTGTCGCTGCGCTCCTTCCATTCGTCCGTCGATGGCAGAGCATACGTCTAGTGGTCCCGCCATTGTCTCTAGAGACCCTTTCGCATCTCACCGAGGACGATGTTCCTATGTTGAAGCATCTAAAAATCGTTCAACGCCCCGAGCGTCCACACAACAACACCCAGTGGAACCTAGCGAGCGTCCTCCGTGCACCAAATCTTTCGAGGTTTTCCATCTCCGGAAGCAATATGGCTCCTTCGGATCTGCCTTTGCGGTGGAATCAGTTGACCGCCCTCTCCATCATGGGTCCAGCATGGGGCATGGGGAACGCGCAGACGAGCGAACTCGCTTTGAGCATCCTCTCGAGATGCCCCGAACTGCGGACGTGCAAAATGCTCGTCCACGATGCCCCAGAGGGACACATGGGGCATATACCCGCACCACTTTCGGACGCTATCGTCGAGTGCCATTTTCTCAACACCCTCGACATCATGTGTGTCGGTGCACCCCTTTACACCTCGGGGCGCTTGCTGGGCCGGCTATCTACCCCGAATCTGCGAGATTTCCGGCTGCGCGGGCAAGGAGAGCCGCATACTACCTTCACCGCGGACACCGTCGTCTCCGCCCTCGCTGCCTCAACGCGTTTGGAAAGTATCAGTATCGACAGCGATACCTTTTCCAAGGCGACGCTGCTGGCCTTCCTCCGCGGGCTGCCTCCCACCGTCCGCAACCTGCGCATCACAGACCTCTTCCACTCGTGGCATTCGCCCTACACAGATGGTGTCCTCGACGACGACGTCTTGGCGGCCTTCAGCCCCTCCCCGGACTTGGACTCACCGATTCCTTTGTGCCCCGCCTTGCAGGAGCTCACCATCACCCACTGCCACAATATCACCGACGAGGCCATCTTCCGCTTCGTCAGCTCGCGGGTGCCCGCACTGAAGCGCGTCGAGATCAGGTTCGACCGGGAACCGCAGGTCAACATCCTCCCCCGGCTGAAGCCTTTCGTCGACGCGGGCTTGCTGGCGGTTCTCAGTTACGCTCCCCCGCCGCTGATGCAGTTTTCGCCTTGGCAGGGCTTGCCTGATGCGCCTCCCGGGTCGATGCCTTGGATGACTCCTGTAAACTTTCTTACCTGAGCTTGTAAAACTGTGTAAATTGCTTGATTTTTGTTGTATGTATACTCTCAGTCTCTTGTTGACATATCCTCTCTGGTCGTCGTTATCACCCCTCACTCGTCGGCCGCCGTGGAACCGGAACGTTAGTGGCGACGCGATGAGTCACGATCACGCGGCGTGACTCTCTTTCTTCCACTTTTCCATGTCTGCGCCTGCGCAAAATCTCCCGGTGGAAGTTATAGATTGCATTCTGGACGGAAACCGCGGGGACAGACCATCACTCAAGTCGTCGAGCCTCGTCTGCAAAGCCTGGCTGCAATCCAGTCGATACCATTTATTCTCCGAGTTCGATGTTTACGTGGGCCTCGATGTCGGGAAGAAATTCTTGAAACTCCTCCACCATCCGCTATGCACATTCGTATATTGCATTCGAACCATCACCCTCTACCCCGGACAACCTGATGCGTCTGGCATCGCGCCTTTGGGGGACGAAACCGTGTCGAGACTCGCAAAGTTAATGCATGTCTCTTCACTTCGGATATTCAACCACCGAGGGCTCATCGCAAAGTCAACCCTGGCCCTCCTCGCATCCACCTTCAAAGATGTTGAGACCCTCCGCCTCACGAATCCGTTCGCTTCGGTAAACGATGCGGTAGAATTTGTCGCTAGCTTTCCCAAGCTGAAGACACTGGATTTCTACCCCTACTGCCATGACGGTACTCCCGCGACCTTGCCCAGCACCCTACCGCCGTCGAAATTGAGCCGCGTGCAGCTCCACAGTCCTTTCTTCTACCGCTCCTGGTTTGTAGAACACCATGATCGCATCCCAACCTTGACCTTGACCGACGTCAAGGCGAGCGATCTTGACAAGGTCGAGGAAATCTTGGCCGGGTTCGGTTCTAGCCTGCGCGACCTCCGTATGGCTTTCTTCCCGAAGGAAGTATCCACGTCGTTTCCCGTCTCCGCATTCCGTACGTCAGCCCCTGTGTTTAAGATTGTTTTCTGACATACTTTTCTTCAAAGCCCAAATACCGCCTCCTGCCCCCATCCTAATTGGTGGCCCATTTGCCGCCATCCTCTTGAACCAGCGTCTGACCTCGCTAGAGCTCATCGTTCCCAAGGCGTCACTCCACAACCTCCTCGAATTCGTGGAAAAGATGCGATTGCCCAGTCTCCGTGTTCTTTCGTGGACCGCGCCCCTCGCTGAGACCACTGCGCTTGACATGCCAGCCAGGATAGATAAAGTTCTATCAAACCGAGCACGTTTCCAGTCGTTGAAGGAGGTGCACATCACTACACGCGAGGCCGTTTCCTACTCTAAAAGCCTAGACAAGCCTCCATCCCGTGAATTTCCCAGAGCCGACGCCGTAGGTATCGCGGTGACCTTTAGATTCGGTTAATAGATAATATCCTTGCTTAATTATGGTAGTCGTAAATACAACCCCAAGTCACCTTTGCAGAAAAAAGAGACGGGCAGCCTAAAGACCAGTTTGCTGCGCTCCTGTTTAAATTTTGTCTGGATATTTTCTCGCCGGGAATTAACGGCAGTGTTTTCTCACGGCCACCTCCGAACTCCTGCTCCATCATCATGTCTGTGCAAAACCTTCCCCGCAATGTGGACTGCATTATGGACTCAAACAGTGGCAGTATAAACCCTCTAGTATCCTCTGGCCTTGTCTGTAAAGCCTGGCTGCCGTCCAATCGATATCGACTGCTCTCAACGCTCGACTCGGATGACTTCAAACCGTTGGGTATAGCGGCCTCGCATGACTTACGGATGGTCTCCGGGATCCTTTCCGCTGCCTTAGTTCGTTGCTAACACTGGCACACTGAGCATTAGCTCGACGCGTCGGGTCACGGTGACGCGATTCGTCACAATATCATGCACGTTCCCTTTTAGGCCGCTTTGTCCTTTGTCTTCTTGTTCTTGTCTTTGTGTTTCCCTCTTTGCCTACTCCCATGTATCTCGCATCCCCCGCTGCTCAAAATCTTCCAGCAGAAGTTGTGGATCACATTCTCGATGGAAACCGCGGCGACAGACGATCACTCACTTCGTCGAGCCTCGTCTGCAAAGCCTGGCTGCCGTCCAGTCGATACCACTTATTCTCCGAGTTCGACGTTTACGTCGGAAAGAAATTCTTGAAACTCCTCCACCACCCACTATGCACATTCATCTATTGCATTCGGACTATCACCCTCTACCTCGGACAACCTGACGCGTCTGGCATCGTCGCTTTGGACGACGAAGTCGTGACGAGACTTGCAAAGTTAATGCATGTGTCTTCACTTCGAATCCTCAACCACCGAGGGCTCATCGCGAAGCCAACCCTGGCCCTCCTCGCATCCACTTTCGGCGGTGTCGAGACCCTCCGCCTCGAGAATGCGTTTGCTTCGGCAAACGATGTGATCGAATTTGTCGCTAGCTTTCCCAAGCTAAAGACGTTGGATTTCTACCCCTACTGCCATGGCAGTACTCCCGCGACCTTCCCCAGCACCCTGCCGCCGTCGAAACTCAGCCGCGTGCAGCTCCATGGTCCTTTCTTCGACCGCTCCTGGTTTGTAGAACACCCTGCTCACATCTCGGCCCTGGCCTTGACTAACGTCAAGTCGAATGATCTTGGCAAGGTCGAGGAGCTCTTGACCGCTCTGGCGCCTGACCTGCGTGATCTCAGCATGAATTTCGTGTTGATGGAAATACCCATTGTCTTAATGACTAACGCGGGACCATGTGCGTCGGCCGTTGCATTTTTTTTATTCCTGGTCGTTGACCCTTTTGAAAGTGCATGTCCCGGGTCAAACCGCGCTCGATGGTCCCGAGCTTGTTCCCATCCTCCAGCACCTGCGTCTCACCTCGCTCCAAATCACCGCTCTCCACACTTCGATTTCCGACTTCCTCGTATTTACGAGAGATGCGCAGTTGCCTACTCTCCGCATGTTATCCTGGATCGCCCAGGATTATTCGTATACCAAATCAGGTCTGAGTGGGGAGGTGGCGTCTATCGACGAGGCAGTATCAGACCGAACAAGCTTCGAGGCTTTGGAGGAGGTGTACATCACCGTGCAGCAGAGCGCGTCCTACCTGGAAGACGCCAAACAGTGTAAATGGATGGAAGCTAAAAACCGTCTGGCATTGATTCAATTTCCAAAGGCTGACGGGTTGGGTATCAAAGTGGTATTTCAGACGGTGCAAGTCTGATAGAGTCTTTTTAACTTGTTTCTTGATCACACTGGATTTGAACTAAATTTTGCCGTAAATAAGTGGATCGTCACGATTTTGACACCGTAACGAGGAGTCGTATTCAGTTGCACGTTCTTTTTTTTCTACACTGCACCCTAGGGAATTTAAAGGCTTCAAAAATAAATATATTCGAGAGTCGAGACATATGTTGATGGCATCATTTTGGCGCCTTCCGCCTTCCCATCTACTTCGACCAGAAATCGCAGATTACATTCTAGATGCAAACTGCGGCAACCTGAAGGCTCTCGTATCCCCCCTTGCCTGCACCGCCTGGCTGCCACTGAGTCAATACCATTTGTTCTCAGAATTCGAATTCCGTTGGACCAACTTGGTCTCTGGAACTCCTACAGAACTCACAGTGCACGCGTCCTCTATCGTCGCATCTGCTTTTACCCCGGCACGTCCGGGATCGCGTATCTAGGCGACACTATTGCGCGCCTTGCCCCGCTAACACTACGTCACCTCTTTTCGAATTGACCAAGGATCCACTCTTGAAATATTGGTCTCTAGATCCCAATCTGCTCGTCTTCGCCTCGAGGGCCCGGATGCCTTGCCCTATGCCCCATCCGCCTATGTGAAGATTGAGCGAGAATAGCTGATCGGACGACTTTCGTGAAGGAGTTGCACTTGATCACAAACGACCCGACTCTACAACCACTGTGCGGCAAATTGCCGAAGGCTGAGGCTATGGATATTGCACATGAATGGTTGAAGGTTCGTCTCGTTACCTCATACCCCACAATTCAAGTCGAACGATATGAATAGAGGATTTATCTACATGTGTTATTTACCACCGACGACTCTTGGACATCCACCCATCAATCCTTCGAGACGGTGTTCGCAACCATGTTCCGCGGGTCCCAGAACTGCAACTCCCTCCGGGCGACGCTGTCCCAGTAATCGGGGGGACTTTTTGGGTAGTGGTAAGACGGTAGGCAGACCAACCGTGAGTCTTTGATGTTCTCCCGCTCCAGAGTAGCAAGGAAACGCTCATCGCGTGAGACGGCGATGAGCATCTGAAGCTTCGGGTCCTCCGAGGCGAGCGCGTCGCGGAAGAAGCTGGTCATGCCTTCCGCGTGCGCTGCATAGAGGTCACCGAATGCGACGTGTGTGAGATGAGGAAGCGAGCCGTCAAGCAGCGGCGCCCAATCGAACCACGCGAGCGGGTTCACTATTTCGAGGTGTGTGATGCGAGCGAAAACGGGGAGTGTAAGGTTCGGCGTGATGGTCTCTGTGCTCATTGGCCAGAGTAAGGATGCGTTGACTGAGAGTCGTCGTAGCTCCGGCGACAAAACCCGGGAGAACTCTTCCCCGCCATCGAGGGGATTCGCCCAGCAGGTGAGGGAGGAGAGCTTGGTACAGACGGAAATAATGTCTCGTGCCCGAGTCCTCGAGATGCCCGAGGAGAGATGGAGGACGCGGATGTTCTTGGTAAAGAACTCGGCTGGTCGGGAGGAGAAGGTGCGCCAGAACAAGTCCTGGCTGGCACAATTGCTCCCAAGGACGATGGTTTCGTAAATTACAGCTTCAGCCCTGTTGATTACGGTTAGTCTCGCGATCAGAGAAACCACAGAGGGAGCACACGACCATATCTGGACATAACCGGCAACGAGTGCCAATACAGGGGCGCATTTTGGATGCGCGCGTGCAGCGAGCTCGAATATCTCTCGTTCAAGTTCATAAGGCAGGCCGGGGTATCCTCTAATCGTCAAGTCGTAAAGCATTGAACGGCGGAAAGGTAAAGAAAATTCTGAAACCCCCAAATATAAAGGCATTCTGAAATTAATTGATGACGCCGGGTAAGTACTAGGGGATAAAAATCACGCCCGGTGGGGACGGAACGGCGCCCATTCACCGCCAAATCATTTTCTTCGCTGTGCTCGGTCTTTTGCTAGCTAGCCTTTCGTCCCGGTTCTAAAAGCAAACCACGGAGAGGCACGGAGTCTTTAGTAAACTCACCGCGATTGTCGTGATCGGGGTCTATCTTTGACATCCTTCGAATTGATCCGACGGAATGGAAAAAAATAGGAGCGACCCTGAATGTTGAAACGTCAACGCGTCAACGCGTCAACGTTCAACCCCCAGGGCCAACGCCGAACGTTAAACGTTGAGGGCCACAATGTATTCCTCTACTTACAATTTAATAAGATACCCTGATTCCTCTTCACCCTCAACATCGAATTCGTACCCAGTCGCCATATTTCCCGGCCCTGAACGACGAGACAGCGTATTACCGATTTTGTGCCCTGCCAGGGACTCGAAATACGCGGACAATTCATTCGCGCCTTGTCCATCGACCGAGGTCATAAAGCTGAGTATGCCGTCTGGCCGCAGGACAACCACTAAACCGGAGGTTTCACCGATTCCGTATGTTGAAAAAACCTCGCCAGAATGGTCATACAGTACCTTGCCAAGGGGCAACGTTCCGATGACCTCTGACGGCGGTAATAACCCTTGTCCGGCGAAAATGGTCAGAAAGTCCCAGAGCGTTGAACGCGTCGGAAAGTAAAGTCGGGACGAATCGATCGCAGAACAAAAGGCGCGGTACTTTGCGCCGCACTCATCGAAACGTCCTGCAAAGATCAAGACCCAGAACCGCCCTGTGTATCGAACAAATGTTCGGAGGGCTTGAGCGGTAGCGCGTCCTGGTCTGAATAATTGCCCGTCTGGTGCACGCTGCCCGACCTTCACCTCGGTTTGAATTCCCTTACGAGGATTCCGATTTATCCAATTCTCCCCGTAAGAAATATCGAGACCGGTGGTGAACAATGCATTTTGTGAGTGCAGCATATCCAGATATTCGTAAGGGTTGGCTTCAGCAGGGGCGTTAAAGTGTTCGGGGATTATGCCAGAAATTAGAGAAGTGATATCTTTGTCAAGCTTTATCACTTGTTCCGCGGATCGGCGACGTTCTGGGCTGTATGTGTCCAGAATGTCTTCGTGATAGAGGCCGCTGAGGACACCAGACAACTTCCAGCCCAGATTGACGGCGTCCCGCAAACCCCCGTTCATACCCTTGCAACGATTCAGTTATTTTGAAGCTGCGACAAAGAGAACCAAAAAACCTGGGCAGCTCCAGAGGAATGAGTGTGCGCCGAGTCTCCGGCGAGGAACACTGGGCCCTTTCTGAAAGTGTCTGCGATACGCTGACCGACCTCATAGACCGTCCACCAGTCCAGCTTTATGAACTCGAGTGTGAAGGGGTGAACCGCTTCTTTCGCGAGCTTTATAATGAGGCCCTCCGTTATTTTTTCGCTGTGGTGATGGTAAACGAACCCAATTCGTGTGCGTCCGCTGTCCGTCGGGCACCAGAGCACGTTCCCGTGATCCTTTGACTCGATGGAAATAAAGTGGCTTCGACTGCAAGGCATGTCGGTTTTGATGACGGCGTCGAGCCTGACCCATTTGTGCGCAGAGGAAACTCCAGGAAAATGAAAATTTCCCAGTTGCCGAACAATGGACCGACCACCGTCGGCGCCAATAAGATATTTACTTCCAAAAGCATTCAACTCAAGGTCAAAGTCTTGGAACGCAGGAAAACGCACCAACGTATCTCTCTCGTCCCCTCTTGGTCTTGAATTGTGGCAATAATCGGGTAATCTTCAGAATCAACCGTGCGATAATGGACCAACTTGGTCAGCGCTTTCACCGCATCGCTGTCGAGTTTATCTATCGCAACAAGCAGTGCGTCCTCGAGATGTTTTTGTCTGAGGCTGAAACTAACCACCTGCATTTGAGCGTGCACCGTTAGTTATTTATCTATAAATGGCTTACTTGAACTTGAACATCGTGTCACTCTTGTTCAACGTTTCTTGGACAAACGACCAACCCCGGGCGTTGATTTAAGCGCCGTCTTTAAAAGTCGTGGACTTTCTAAAAACGCATGAGGTCGTACAAATGACCTCTCGGCGAGAATCCCACACCTGACGATAAACCCAATGTCGGCAACACGCTCATAAATGCCGATCAAATCCAATATTTCGAGCGAGCCAGCGAAGAACATGGAACCCCTCCCATAGACACCATTCTTGAACTTGTCATATTGTTCTGGTCAGAGGTAACATTTTAGATCGAATTCTTGGATGCGCCGCTACTGATTCTCACCTACTGTAAGGATTTTGTGACCTGAACGGAGCAAGAGGTTGGTCAATACGAGGGATGTTGGGCCGCCGCCAACGAGCAAGACATCTACATGGCTGGGTTTACTCGTCGACATGAAGGTGCAGAAGAAGTCAATGAGAATTTGAAAGAAAGGCCTCGAGCGGATCAAAGAAGCTTTCGGGAAAAGCCGAATGGAGTTGAATCGAACGGTTGAATGGGCTCATTACTTAGCTCACTGGCATGCGTTCTGCAAACTGATAAAGGACCTATCGTCGGTTTCCGTCGCGATTGGTGCATCAGCAGTGAGTTCCCGACTCTAAAGAGATAATTAAATGTGGACCATCCGCACCTTCAGAACGCTCCTCCAGTCCAGTCTCTGCAATCCGATCCAATATAGGATGCCTATGAAGTTCGAGTTCGAGTCGGGCTATGTACACCCCATGTAGCTTCTTCCGAGGCAGCGGGCAAGGCGCGAAATTGAACCCCAGGCGGCATTTGGAATGGAGTTAATGGATTATTATACGCAAGTCAGCCTCATCAATTTCTTCTTCATGCTTGTTGGTCGCCCGTGCTCAATCCAAGCTCTGACCCAAGACCTCTTCGACTTTCCTTTTCAAACCTTCAGTCCCAAACAGGGCCCCCGGAGTAGTCTTGGCCTGTGCTGACACCCAAACATCCCGTTCATCAGCGGGAAGACCGCGCAATCGCTTTAGTTCCGCAATTTGCTCGACGACGAGGCGATCACCAGGCTGGAGGGTTAAAGCCTTTTCGCAATCTTTCTCCGCTTTGCTCCACTCTCCTAGGAAGCAGCTAGCCTGTCCCCGGCGGAAGAGAGCTTTAGCCTGGTTGAAGTTCCCTTTTCCCAGTGCTGCAGACGCATCTTCCACTGCCGTCTCATACATCTTTAATTCTAGATAAGGTATGATCAGTCGCGCGCCCAATCTGGAGAACGATATCTTGAAACACTTACTCAGTGCGACTGCGGCTCTATTCAGCGGGTAGAGGGGTTCGTGGGGTGAGAGCTGCATGCATGCGCTGTAAATGATAAAGGCCCCCTTGTAGTCGCCATCGCGGAAGGCCTCATTTCCCTTGATTTTCAACTGAGCGCTCTTGGCGTCTGCCTGAGCCCATTCGCGTTTCTCCCTGAGCATTTGCTGCTGAGGGGTCTCCCCAGTTCTTTCGCGTTCCGCAGCGTCCTCTTTCATTATCTGCTTAATCATCTCCAGCAAACCTTCCCTTTGCGTGGGGTCATTGAGCTTCTCCATAAGCTCTGGCGTCATCGGGCTGGTCCCGGACGCCAAACGCTGTTGAACGCCTTCATCTCCGGGGAGTTCCAAGGCGGCTTCACGGCGCTCAGCGATGGAACAGTAACACGAAATCCAACACACCGGGATCGTAGGGATTCAATTTATCTCCAGGCTTGAACATCGTGGTTTGTTAGAAGAAGCGATAACGTGATCTACGCGTCGGTGGAGCCTTTGACCAAATACTCGGCAACACGATACAGTATGAACAGCTGAAATGCGCTTCAATCGTCGCCGAGGTGATTAGGGGGTCAATTTGGCCAGTCCATTGCACGACATGACGGAAAGGAAAGTCACCATTCATTCCCACTCTATTCGCATAATTTTCCGGCCTACTCCTACCTTCCGCTCCCAAACCGGTTCAACCCTTCCTGAACATCCTTTGTCTACCATAATCTTCGACTTAAGAGCTTCGATGAACTCTGACACACCGCCCCCCACCCCAAAATACAGAACTTTCGCAGCGACCAGACACAGCGGGTTCGAGTCTGCGCATGCTTGGCGCAAGAGGTGGATCAAGGCGGGTAGGGCCTGGGTGCGGTAAATTGTCTCCGACGTCAAGACGATATCGTACTTCACATCCAAGTGGGTGGTAAGGGATTCCCAGGACCCAGAGGAAAATACGAGAGTGATGGCGAGTTTTGCGAGCGAGGCTGTGAAAGCGCTCTTCAGGGAGGGAATTATAGGTAATTCACCGGCTAAAATTGGGTCCGCCGGAGGGTGTTCCGCTGGATCATCTGATGCAGCGGCGCGATATTCCGCTGAAGCAGGAGACATATCTGGTGGACAACATCTCAGAGACCAAATGCAGGAGAGGTTCGAGGGCGTACACCAAGCGAGAATGATGTTGGGGAACGTGATGAGTTCTAGCACAGACACATTGTAGTCTTGAAAGTGCAGGTTCGTGTTCGCTTTGGATTCGGCGCAAAATAGGGAATAGAGCAGGTACACCGAAGGGATGGCCGTGCCACACCCAACCTGAAATTCCTGTCAATCTCATCGTGATGTCACTGCAGAATAGATGACTCGCCTCTAATATTCGCTTGTTTGAGAAAGACAAGTTGGTCGAGTCTTTGAGGCCATCTAGATAGCCTACAAGGTCAAGACTGCACTCCCAGGTTTTTAATCCGCCTTCGTAGACGCCGGGGACCAAGTCGGAAGGCGCGTCCAAAAATTCAAGAGCAGACGTTGGTGCAGTTGTTTCAGAGGAAGGATCGTCGTCCCGTCCCTCAGAAATTAATTGAAACCGAGCGTCAAACAAATCACGTCGTGCGAGGGTTACGTTTTTTCGATCAGACGGAAGGGGAATGGAAAGAGGTGAGTATGATATGAGGGGAGGAAGGGCGTCGAGCTGTTTGTATTTCATAGAATGAACACAGAGAAGCGAAGCGGATGACTAGACGAACTAGCCGAGAAACGGAAAGCTCTGCAAAGGGCTCCAATTGGACGACCTCGGGAACAGCAACTACCGTTTGCGTAGAAGGTTCAACATCCTCCTCGATCCCGAAATCGAATTGGAACATTGCTGCTGGTTTTTGGACGGTATGTTTGGGATCAAGAGGGAAAACTCAAGGCTCTTGGCAAACAAGTGACCATAAATTCCCTTTTTGATCCGTCTAATACTCCGAGGACTCAGAAAGGAAATTTTCGTTTTTTATTTATCCACCTGACGACGAACTTACGCAACTTGGAATGTGTTGCTTGTTGCCTTTTCGGTCCCCGAAAATGCTGTGCGCGCCGCGCGCTGATCCACGCGCCACATCCGCACAGTTGACTTGAAGAGTCAGAATACTCGCGGTTGGGTAGGATCTCCGCAGCAAACCCTGAACTAACTTCTTTTCCCAAAAGACTTCATTTCCGACACACGCGCCCCTCTATGGATATAATGTTGAGCTACCCCATTGAAAACGGACGAGGAATCAACATATTCGAGTCAATATCACAAAGCGTAGAGAACACAAGGGGAAATCCCCTGCAATAGCACTGTAGTTTTCAAATTTCTACTACATGGTAGTGCAACCTCGACCCGCGCCCGTATGTATATACAGTAATGTAAGACAGCAAAGCGACGAAAGCGAGCGAGCCAGCGAGTGAGTAAGTAAGTAGATAACTACGTACATTAATAAGATGTGAAGTTAATGCGTAGAGGATACAGAATGAAGTTGTCCGAATGTCAAAGTCCGAGTGTCTAGCGATATACAGTAGTTGATAATTTTGTCCGATAAAGTCCAAGCTCGTAGAAGTGCATGAGAATCGTAAAAGAACGTGGGTGCGAAGGTCCGAGCGATGAATGTCCAAGCAACGTCCAAAAGAGCCCCAGTCAAAGGAATGTCACAGTAAAGAATGTCAAATGAAAGAGTGTCAATGCGAATGGAAAATAAGCAACGTGAAGCAAGGTCCGAATGGCCTGTCCGATAGCCAGTAGGGTCCGAAGAGTGGCAGCCTCCAAGGCGCGGTGTAAGAAGGAGGATAGCCAGTCCGGGTGAAGGCGAAGTGTTATCCGAAGTATATCGAATGGTCGTGGTCGTCTCCGGGAAGACTTGGATCGTGGCCTATAGCTCAGTCAGTCGTTTCTGGATTTTCGCGGCAGAGATTGCTGTGGTTTCGTCGTGAGTATGACTGTTAACATCGACGAAGGCGCCCAACTCACCCAGAAGCGGAAATCGAGATGCGAGACTGGTCATGGCGTATAGGATTGTCCCGAGCTCGTTGCGGACTTCAGCGCTGTTAATGGGGGGCCAAGACGAGTTGATCGCGGCAATTTCGCCAATCAAGGTCTCAGCGGCGGTGGTCCAGCAAGGCTACGCAGAGAAGCGTAAGTCGCAGCGGAAAGACAGGAAGGTAAGGCACGTACCCCGAGAATGGGATCTAAGAAAGCAAAGTCGGCATCCGTGATGTGCGTTATGACAGTGCTGCAGGCCCTGGCGGCGCGCGAGCACTTGTCATAAGACACTGCGTCGTCAGGCGCAAAGCGCTGATAGAGGTGTATTATAGCGGCGTGCGCAAGCGTGTACACTCCAATAAGGATGGGCTTGTCCTCTGGGTGGGCGGTTACCAACTGGTGCAATGGGGGTAAGGCCGAGACAAATGCGGTGATACTGAGCTCGAGGGATTGGATTTCCTGGTGGATGGCGGCGGAAGGCTTGATGCCTGGCAGTAGGTGGTGAGCTCGGGATCTAGTAGAAGGATGAGGGATCTTACCCGAATCCCAGCCGCTAGAGAGGCTGTGGGCACGCTCGAATAGAGCGGAGGCCTTGGCGCGCAGTGCTGAAGTGGAGTAACCGTTATCGGTCACATCTCCCTCAAAGAACGATTTAATCGTTTGAAAGTTAACACCAGAGCTGAGCACGCCCTAAAAGAAATATGAGACAGGGCAGATCAGACATAAGAACCGACGAACCGCCTCGTAGTCCGCAATGTCCATTGGCCAAGGGCAGTTGATTGTGCTCCACGCGTGAAGCCCATCCGGGACGATGGTCGGTTTATGTAAGGCGACCGACCAACACCTATCGAGGTTGTAAACCTGCCAGAAGGCTAGGATGCGCTCCCCATGCTGAAGGTCCAGCTTGAAGGGTTTGAGCTCGTCGACTGGATTTGCCGCCCAGGAAGGCGTCTCGGGGGAGACGTCTTCATGAAGACCACACTGAACTGCTAACGCCGCAGCCGCACTTGCGTGATAACTGCCCTCCAGAAGGCGACCATTGGCCAGGAAGTATGTCGACAGAAGGCAAGACGCCTGTACAATGTCGATCGTCTTGTCCCCTTCCCGAAGTGCGTCGCGCAGCGCATCCAGAGCTTGGTTAAGGTAATGCTCCTCGTGTTGAGAGAGTGGCTCCGGCCGCGAGATGAAACACGCCCAGAGGAAGATGGCATTCATGAGGACAGGGTGCCGCTGCTCGGCCCTAGGGCGGGCGAGACTTTCCCTTAATTGGCCCATGTGGAGCTCGAGGCCACATTGGTGACGGTGAGGCGCAAAAATTTCCAAGCTGCGAGGAAAAGGTTGAATGGTATTCAGAGTATTCAAACACACTGGCTTACAGCATGACAGCCAGGTCAACTGGAGGGTGAATTGGCTGCGGCTCCGGGAAAAAGAGATCGGTTGGGCCAAATAGCGGCGGGGACGGAGAAACGGCCTGGGATGACGGTCAGGGACCTGATGCATGTGCAAGGGAGAAGAATAACTGACGTGACTCCATGAACCTTCCGGTGAGTGTGTCGACTCTGAGCAACACAATGTTAGAGCGATTTAGAGAATGTATGAATGAAAACGTACCGGAAGGGAACGGGGAATGTCCGGCGGAGAAGGAGGCGTCTCCAGCAGAGTCGTATGAAGAAGAAGGCGGCGACTCCGAGAATCCTCGTAAATGAGGGTCATAGAGATTCACCGCCGGCGAAATGTACTCGGGGTCCTCGAGCTCCCGGACCCTGTGTTCAAGACGGACGATGGTTTCACGAAGTAATTGTGTTCGCGTCTTGCCTTTACCATCGTCGTACTCGCAGGTTTCGCCCTTCTTGGCTCGAGAACATTGTTGGCATGCGGGCTTAGAGCCGTCGCATCTCTGACCAAAACAGTTAACGTCGATATACATGGACAAAGTGTGGGGGCAGGCACCATTTTCCGTTTCCTGACGAGCGAAATAAGATCAGTCATCGATAAAATAAACGGCGAAAAAAGACCGACCTGCATCGTAGACAAGCTTTACCTCTTTGCAAGGTGCCCGTGGCCCCTTCTGCGGGTGATGTCTTGTTGGCCATTGCACCAAATGGGATACTAAATTACAGATGGACTGCGCGCGGGCAGAAAGTGCGCTGTGCGAATAACGGGGAAAAGAGGCCGCAGACGGGGACGGCGAGCAGGAAGCGGGAAGAAAAGAGCGCCAAACCAGGACTAGAGGAACCGCTGGAGAAGGAGGGTGCCGGGACCAGGCATAAAATCGGGAAGAAGGAAGAGGGGGGAGGGGGTAGAACAGAGGGTGAGGGATCTATGCCAAACGCATTATAAAGTGAGACATCAATTGGCCACAGCCGTACGCGTCGAACACGGGGCCGATTCCATATTGGGACGCGTCAGGGACATATCAAGATCGACAAATCAGATCTAGAATCTCTCTCAGGGCGTTCCGGGGTTGCGTTTTGGGTAGTCAAGGTTCACCTCACTGCCTTGATCCACGTTACTCACCGGTGGAGAGCACGCAAATCGCACGGAAGTTTACCTCAGCAAATTCCTTTCGAGGATCCTTTTTCCTGCGTTTTCTTTTCGATGTAAGTTCTCACCACGGCTATGAAAAGCCGCGACGTCCTCGGGCCGAAGCCGGACCTTTCCTTTTCGGCAACCAAGTTCAAAACGTCAAAACACGCTTCAAGTTGAATGCTTAGGTTCCCGGGACGAGGTTCAGCCAAAGTATGAAGCCGAATTTCTGCAGAGCTGGAGTTCCGCGATTTACGCATGTGGACAGTCCATTCGAAGCTATTGGTCAACGGAAGTTGACTTTGACAGATAGCGGGCAATTTTCGCCTTGAATCCGACAATCAACCATCGGTACCGCTAGCGCTGTTCCCTGCTGTTCCACGCGATGTTCGAGCCGGATTACCAATACGATAGCGCTCTCGGCTAACCATTTCAACTCATGAACATTCTGGACCTTCGCGACAGCAGATTTTCCTGGCAAATGTAACGTGCCAGGTTCTTATCCTTCAAGAGTGGAGTTTCTCTCTTTTGTTTTCGCTTCGTCCCATCTTTAATACCCGCAAACATCGGCGTCTCCTTCGCTTTCATTTCCATAGAGTCTCGTGGTAGCAAATATTTCCGATTGGAGGACTTGGTGTTGAGTCCAACCGAAACTCTTGGCAGTGGGGAAGCCGGTGTCGTCTATGTTTAACTGGTGGCTGCGGAAGCGCCCACGCTGTCTAAAACCATGCATGGACAGCCTCCGTCGAATCCTCCCATACATCCTCCGTCGTGCACACCACACATCTATAGCACACTCTAGGTGTTCAGCATGCGACCCCGATGAGCATCAGCGCGCCACCCACACGGCCCCGAGCCTTTCGGGCACAGACCGAAGCTCAAGATAACGTCAAACCGCCTCGGTACACAATATTCGTTTCACCGATCCCAAATTTGAATTGCTTCTAGGTTCGTATAAGGAATGCAAACGGAAACAAACGAAAATGACCTCGCGATCGCCGGGAATTACAGGGAATTACTATATGGTGCCTCTCCGATGATCCGCTATGATCCGCTGGCCTCCGTGCACAAGCTTGCACAAGTCGTCCGCATGAAAACCATTAGTTACTGAGCGCGTTGCTAGCTATCCAATCAATTGTTTCATGAGGGCTCGGTAAAGTAATCTCGCTCGATTTCGTGCCAACCGAACATCTCCCGGTTACACGTATCCGCTAATAAACGGATCAGTTGTAGTCGTGGTATATAATACACTAAAAGCGCTTGATCCAAGAAGCAAAATAAGGTGAACGGCCCGATTCGACTCTAGGAAGGTTTATTGGAATTGTTTGACCATCCAGCCTTGACCCAGTCCGACTGCTGAGTCCAGTTTGAACCAGGCGTGAAACTGTCATTACTCAGCGTCGTTACATCGGAACCATCCGTTTATATGGTACAATCGCACACACAGGACCTGACACTATTGTACCCGGCGACCTGTACGGACAAGGGTATCAATGCAGAGCCAGTACGTACGGACGGGGAACGAATGAATCAACTGTCGCGCATCTTGTAAATCCCGGACAGACTCCTTCTGGGGAACCAAGTTCAAAAATAATAATTGAACCATGTTTTTACTTGACGTCGTTGGAAATATCCGCGACCATATCCGTTTCTATCGCACACTGTACACGAGACTCGGATGAGCCGCGGATAGGAAGCACTGATTTAGCGCTCGCAGAGACACCGACCTGGCGACCTGTACGGACAATATGAATGCAGAGGCAGTATGTACGTATGTGGAACGAATAAATCAACTGTTGCACATACTGTAAATCCCGGACCGATCGATTCTGACCGAGTCTTTCTGGTGGAACAAGATTCAAAAAATAAGAAGTGGAGCAAACCACCGCCCATGAGGCTGCACGCATCAAGGACGCGAAAGGCTGTACTTACGGATGAATCAAACTTCGATGTTCTTTCGGCATACTTGTATATCCCGGCGACTCGGCGACTCATACATACATCCGTAGGTCAGAAAGAGCTGGAAGTGAAGCCTAGGGCGCATCCATGCTCTAAGCCTTCCGAAAAATCCTGCACTGCTCAAGGAATTTTAGAGTACAGAGAAAGGAAAACCTACGCCAAAAATATATTCAAAGCTGTTCGCCTTCTGCCGCGCGTCGATGCGATGAAAGTTCGTGGCGTGCTTATTTCTGTCGGTAACATTCCTCAGAGCGACCCGCTTCTACCCGCTCCTTGGATTGGGCAGCCAAAAGGACGTAACTCCTTTAGCCGAATTTTGTCGCTCCAGTCCTCGTACCGCGTCGCAAGCCGTATAGATCGCAGCACGCCCTCCGGGAACCCAAGGCTCTTCCCACACATGATACTCAATCGCCGACAGCAGTATCGGTAGAAGCGGGGACTTGCCAAATAAATCAACGATGAGGAGATGATCTGCATGATTTTTCGAAAGCCCGTCTTCCTGTCCGGCCCGGACCATATCTCCGTGCTAACGAAGCAGCCGGGAACTTAACGGTACGATGGTCCTGCCACACTTTCCCGCGGATCCGGCCCGAAGACGACTTGAACATTGAGACAGCCTACGGTACAAATGAGCCTCCGAAGGCTAGAATGAAGAAATGGAGCGCACCGCTTTCCGCGTTCCGATTTTGCGTACATTCGCTAAATCCACGGAAGAGCGCGCCGCATCCAGATTTGCGTGTAGACTGCTTCCCGGACCGACTTCGTCCGTTGAAAATATTATGTATACAGTCCGTCACCAGCGCATTGACAGAATTATTGTCGGGCCGTTTGTGCACAAAGGGAGACGACGGGCCGGGACCAGGGTGTGAAACGGAAAGAAGAACTACAAGGCCCCTGTTAGTGTTAGCCTTGGTCCGACGAGGGGTAACCTTCCGGGGACCTTAGCGCGGACCCAATGCGCCTAGGGGAAGTAATTGAGCCCCTGGTACCGGCGCGACGGAAGAGGAGATATTCGACGTCGATTCCAAACTCGAGAGACTCCGCTGAGGATGGCCCGGTATATTATTGGCGCGACTACCTCTGTGTTTTCATGAACAAATGCTGGATCCTTCCGGCGCCAGTCCGGACCCAGTGAGCCTTAGCCAGAAGCTCGCATAAAATTGGCCTAGTGTATCTAGTCTAGAGCAAAAACCGGCGAGATAAACTCAAACTTGAGTGGAATTTGAGTCCGAATTTCAGCTCTGGCAGATTGGCGAAGAGAGCCAGTTGAAGTCAGGCGACGAAAGAAGAGCAGTTAAACGAAGTAAGAAACTGAGACAGGACCATAAACAGAGTAAGTCGGAGGAGGAAGATAAGAGGGAGTGGAGAACTGGGCGATGACGCGTTGTTTGGGTTCAAAGTCAAAGTCACCGAAACCAAACACACTACGAATCCTTAACCACAACTTGAAGTTTACTATACCTCCAGGCAGCTTCCAGATTTGTATCCCCTTCCTGATTTTCGAAGTTGTGGTACTATTTGGAAAAAATATGCCAAGGGTTGAGTGGTTTCATTTCGAGTACCCTTTTTACAAGGTGGACTGTGTACTTATCTCCCGCAGATTTCTGGACCCAAATACCCAGTCCTCCTCGGCCGCATTCACATTTTTCGTACCGATACATTTACAGGAACTTGAAATCTGGAATATCAATTTACCCCTTCTTCCTTCTTCGTCTTACAAACGGCCTCCAACCTCCAGCCATCCGGACAAATGACGAACGCAGCAAAATAGTTATCGCCATAGTGCTTCCTCACCCCAGGTGCGCCATTGTTCTTGCCCCCAAACTCCAAGGCCTTGGCATGAAACTCGATGACGGATTCACGCGTCGGCGCGTTGAAGGCGACATGGAAACCTGCGCCGGGAGGCGAAGCTTTTTTGAACTCGAAGATGTTCAGGAGCTCTCTGTTTTCGTCCGGGCCATAGCCAAGCGTACGCGTGGTGCCCTTGGGGCTGGGCGCCTCCGCTTCACTGTCGTACACCAGCCGCAAGCCGATTGGTGCGAGGACGGCAGTGTAAAAGGCCTTCGAGACCGTGTAGTCGCGTACGCCGAGGGACATGTGGCCCAAGGGCTGAGGATGAGCGGACATGATAATTGTGGTCTCGGAGGGAGGACCAAGGATCGCGTCAACACTCGGACAATACTCAAGAAGCCGAGATCGAGAGTAAGACGCCGACTTAGCCCGCAGACCGAATTTAATTGTGCGAATTCATTCTACACCCACGCCCGTTCGTACTGATTGGCAGCTTTGACTTTCGCGCCTAACACTTTGGCCGCCGTCAAGGCCCAGTGTGGGTTGCGTATAAACTCCCTCGCCAAAAATACCAGGTCAATCTTCCCATCCTTCAGGTAGCCTTCAGCAATTTCGGGATCGGTGATCGCCCCGACAGCCCCAACCACAAGCGTCGGGTGCGCTTTCTTAATTGCCGCTGCAAATGGAACCTGAGGGAAATCAATTAGTTGAAGAACTAACCGCGGAAGTGGTATTGGGTACCTGGTATCCGGGGCCGACCGCAATCTTCTGCTTGACCCAGTTGCCTCCAGAACTGCAATCAATAAGATCGACGACGCCCACACTTAGCATCTTGTCCACCCAAAGGTTAACTTGCTCCACGCCCCATTGCAGCCAGGTGCCGTCCTCTGCCTTCTCAGGCCCTTCCGCCCAATCAGTCGCGCTGATGCGGACGAAGAGAGGTTTATCGGTCCAAACTTCGCGCATTCGCTGCAGTACTCTCGTCGGAAACCTCAAGCGGTTTTCCAGCGAGCCGCCGTATTGGTCAGTGCGAGTATTCGAGAGTGGCGACACAAATTCGTGCATGAGGTAGCCGTGAGCGGCGTGGAACTCGATATAGTCGACTACATCTAGGGTTAGATACCCGCACAAGCAAACAAGGAAGGAGACATACAGCCAATTTCCTGAGCGCGCTTGGTGGCCGCGACGAAAGCGTCCTCGACGTATTGCATTTCCTCATCAGTCATCTCCTTCGGATGAGGATACCTACGGCAAGCTTTACACGGTTCCTATTCAACTCGGAGGCACCACATACTTTTCCGAGAAAGGTATCGCACTCGCACCGTAGACTGAAAGAAATGAGATTATTCCACGCAAAGAAAGTCGCACAGACCGCTGTCGGGCCAGCCGTTTTCATTCTCTCGTGAGACCCACGACGCTTCGTGACCCAGCTTCGCTTTAACCCACGGGGCGTAGGTCGAGGCCTTGCGGCCAGCATGTGAGAGTTGGATACCGATTTTCGTCCCATGCGCGTGGCAAAATTCAACGATCCTTTTCAAGGGTGCCATTTGAGTGTCCGTCCACAAACCCTAGGAGAGGCGGTAAATAAAAAAATAAGAATCGACATCAAACCGCACAGCGTCTTCGGGGGAGATACGGCCCTCAGGCACAACACTCGTCGCTTCCATACATACTGCGCCTACTCCGCGAGTAGCGAATCCCTGAAGATGAGGACGGTGAACGCAATGATAAGATTGAGACCAATGATACCGCACCCCGATATGAACGAGATGCCAATCGGATGCATGACCGTTCGACGAACTTTCGATGGGTTTTGTAGAATACCAGGAGCATTCAGGTCATGAACCTACCTGTACTGGCACATCGGCGACTATCCAATGAAGTGAACATCGCAATTGCTATTTTCCAGCTATCGAGCAAACACACCACGAAAATCCTGTTCTTGAAGGTGACTCCCTTGATCTCGAGTGGTTTGAACAGCTCCGGTTGCTCGCCAGCCTGAAGTCACAGCAATGAATATCGGGCACAACGCAATAAGGTTCAACCAACCATCCATGTCCCAGTGAGTGGCACATTGAGCGGATAGTATTCGCGTGCTTCTGGAACAGCTGTGTTTATATGAGCCATGTCGGATGCAGGAGATGGACTGGAAGTAGAGGAAAGACGCCTTCTTTTTATATCAATCTTATCGTGAGCGAATCGGTGAGAGCCGGGAAAGAAGCACTCCGGTCGATGACGTCATGTCCCGTTGTACGCCGACTTTGACTTTTTACCGCCTCCTCGAATCCGTCCTTCGATTTGCCTTGAACGACATCTTGAGGAAATATCCAGAAAAACGCGATCTCTTCCCGGGCGGATCCCTCGATATCAATTGCACGATCTAGGAAGACTCGGGCTGCGACGGGAAGAGTAACCTTATTTGTTCAGTGGATGACAAACTCAGAGAGCACTTCGCTTTCAAATGGAGAGGCACGCGACAGGGACTTTCGTAAAAACTCCCTCTTCGACGCGCACATGAGAGGCGAATCGTATGGATTCAGACGCACTGGCCAAAAGAGTCAATACATTTTACCTCGCCGACTCTATCCGCATCAACATCCCGCCGCTCACAAAACACCGAGGAACAGAAGGCCCCTCTTCGCGAGCGCTACAGCCTCCTCCAAATCCCGTCCGTCGCTCGCGCTCCATCGCTTGTCCGACGATAGCTCTTCCGCAGGCAGCCCGTTTCGTATGGCCGTCTCGAAAGCCATTTTACGAGCGTTCAGCAGCGCCATCCGCCGTGGGTCCGAATGGCCGGTGAAGACGACGAGCGCGGTGCGCGGGGGGAGACTCACGTATAGCGTCTTGAGATGCTTGTCGAGCGTCGCAAGTACGGGCTCCAGCACCTCGGGCCCTGGAGTGGGCGCGATCACAGGCAAGGGTGCCCCCGCTTCTGGTTTCGGCGCCGACCCTGTCAAATGCGTTAGAGAGGGGGAAAATAGAATGAGAATGTATATACTCACACCCCAAGACATTCGCCAGCGCCATGAAGCGCCCAAAGACAAAGTGGTGCGACGGGACTGTCTCCAATAAGCCTTTGAGTACATCCTCGTCGTCTTTACACCCAACCGCTGTCGTCGCCTTGCTCCCATGCATCACCGCGGGGTTCCCGATGTCCACTACTGCCGAGCGGTGCTTCTCCACCCCACGCTTCGTTGAGCGCCCCATGCGTTCAAAGATCGACTCGTAGTCCGTCTTGAACTCGCCAAACCCTGGGCCCGCCTCGATTTTCTTTTGCAGGAGCTCGAGACACGCGCGGGCGTCCTCCTCGGGGTCGTGTCCGCCTTCGCCGCCCGTCTGGATCTCCCGCCCGCACCACTTCTTCGTGAGCCACGCGAGCCCGGGCTTTAGCGGCCGCCCGCGCGGGTGGTGGTACAGCACCGCTGTGTCGATGCACATCGGGTGGCAGAGCTTCAACGCCTTGAGATCGGACTCAAGGGAGTGCCCAACGAGGATCGGTGTCAGATATGGTGTGGGTGAGGAGCTGGTGGCGGAGAAGGGGTTGGCGGCCGGTGGGGAGAGGAGACGCAGGATATGTGCTTGAACTTGAGCAAGGGTCGTTGTAACGGGGCCCAGTTGCTCCGCTGTTATTCCCGACCATCTGTATCCAAGTGAGTCGAAGGAGTCGCTTCAGGAGAGAAACTCCTCACCGTGTAAGATAATCCAGGATCGGCTTCGAAGGCTTGACCAGCTGGTCGTAGACAACGATACCAGACTGGAAATCGATGAGGCAAACCCTCGTAAGCTCTTTGCCGTCCTCTGTCAAGCACTGGTAACACGGTCAAACCCGATATTTGATGAAAGTAGACAAAACATACCATCTCACAATCAATGCAATAGACCACTCGCCTAGCCTTCACAGGTCCGTCCAATAGAGACGGCTTTTGCTCTTGCGGGGTCTCGATCCAGCCGTCCGGCTTTTGAAACACTTCGGCCACATATGACGGGATGGGGTACTCATTTTCGACCATCTGTTCAAGCGTGAGCAGGTATTGTGCTGGATCTTTTTCGCGCGTACGTTGTGCTGTATGACGAGACGAGTTAGCTGTAGGGTGGAGAGCACAGAAAAACAACGCACAGTCGGTTTGGGTGGCTACCCGTTTTTTCAACTCGGCCGACGTAATTGGGCCTTGGAAGAACGCGGTCAGGATGCTATGCATGCGCGTCTGGTCGCCTGGTGCGCGCGTAGGGCATGCGTGGCTGAAAGTGGAGGCGATAAAGGGGAGAGCGGACGAGGATCCGGGGGTTGGGAGGGGGATCGCGAGCGGGACGTTGGGATTGGAGGTAGCAGACGTCGGCAGAGGGGGGAGGCCCAAGAGCTCTGGTGTCAAACCTGGAATCAGAAGAGTGACGACCTTCTGGATTAAAGAAGAGTCCTGCACGAGTCAGCGAGACGATTTTAACGAGGACGGGCTTCATTCACATTTATACGAAGCCAGTTTGGCGGAGGTGCATCTGCAGTCAAATGCAAGGCCAAATCTCTAACGTCCTAGGATAAGGACTGGTTAAGCACAGAATGAAGGCAACTCTTCACAACCTACATCAATCCCAATGGCATGATTCCGCTTCACGATCTCGCTATTGGCGTACATGAATCGCGGTTGGGTGGCCTTCAAAGTGTCAGCAAACCAATATTCAATAAACCAGCGTAACTCACGTCCGACTTGACCTCCTGCTTCTGTGTCTTCTTTTGTTTCCGCTTCTCGACCTTTGTCCATCCCTCTGAATCCTCCGCACCCATGTTCGGTGCGGGCCCTGACGACGTTTTTGCCTTTTTGTTGGATTTCTTTTCGGCGACTGGCGAGGCAGTCTGAGACCGCTTCATTTTTGTGTACCGAATATCAGGTCCGATAAGCACCCAGGGGTGGTCGCAGCGCTGTTAATCTGCAACCCCTAGTACGACCTAGTAAGAGATGAACGCTGATGATAGAATTCTTGGTTGTACGTGTTTGCCATGGCCCTTGATTTCAAGCTCATCAAGCGATAAGATAAAATATTAAATAACGAGAATTCGTAGGAAAAAAATGAAGGACGTATACGAGGGGTTCCCTCAAACTTTTTCCTTGGTTTATCAAGAATTTGGCATCAGTATGACTGAAATTTGGAGCTGTCACTGCGACTCAAACATCATGTTGAAAAACACGGTTCGAAATGGTCAGGATGTGAGTATCGTGCATAATGAGCAAATCCTCCCCGCGGCAGGGGACCATCCGAAATAATTTCTATCGAGTTCGCTCGCAGCTTCATGCGCGAGCTCTAAAACCTTTCGGGCGATACAAAATCGGGTTTAATCGGATACAACCTTGGCGAACCGGAATAAAAGTACGTGCATCCATTTGTAATATGGGGCCTACATATTCTATGAGAACACCTCTTTCTGGGGAGCGGTCTCGCAAAATTTACCTCGACTGGAGAAGAGACTCAGCACTGTTATGATAGTCGCACCAGAGGTTGAACCACCTTGAGTAATCGAGTGTAACTGAGCCTTGAGTATGTACCTATATTTTGTTTCAGTGTTTTTTGCAAGCTACACAGAAAGAACATGTTAACACTCGCCGAATCAAATATTCCATTCGTTCTGGGGTAGCTGGATATTGTCGTTGGGCGTCTTCGCAAGAGTGCATGTTCGTTCGAGATCCGTCTCCGCACCAATGACCAACTGACGAAGTGTCGGACGCGTCGCCATTGTCGCAGAACCCAACGCCTGTAGGTCCGTGGAATCAATTGTGTAAGTGCGTCCAAAATTTCGGTCATGGTACGAAAAAGACGTTTCGAATTCGGACTTCGGACGAAGAAAGGCAGAAAAAGTTGCGACCTGTGAGAGGCGAGAAATACGCTAGGCAATCCGAAGATTGGACCATCTTCTGAAGTGAGGTTCATGCGGAGGAAGAATATTCAACTTTTGAGGTCGACCCGCGCTCGATAGTGATAATCTTCGCTGAGCACTATTATTTTGCACTGGAAAAAAATTGCTAGGCTTCAGGTCGACTCAATACTCTAGGAGAAGTATCGCCAGCTCTTGTTTCTTCTGGACCTCGAAAATGTGTTTGCGTCAGAAACGTAAAAGAATCGAAGCCATACCTTTTCGCTTCCGGTAACCTCCACTTGCCTTTCCACTTGCACCAAAGTTTATCATGTTCAAACGCGGGGATCCCTTCAATATTTTCGATCCTGGTAAGCTGCTCCCGTGGCGACGCTCGACCCCACATCAACGAAGAAGAAAACAGCCTCTTTCGAATCGCCCGCGGATCCAGCGGCGTTCATAGCCCGCGTTCAACAGGATATCCCTGCCATGGGCGAAATGCTGAACGACCCCGAGACGATGGCGAAGATAGTGAAGGGGATGCAAGAGGCCGCCGCCGAGCGCGCGAAGACGGGCGAGACGTGGTACCAGCAGAGGCTGAGGGAGAAGCGCGAGTGGTCGGAAAAGGGCTTGAAGAGCGAGAAACTCAAGGAGGAGGGCAACGTGGCGTTCAAGAACGGTGACTACAAGACCGCGTATGTGATATACAGCGCGTGTACGGTCCTCTCCGTCCACGAGCCGCTGTACTTTTTGAACAGGGCCGCGGTCGCATTGAGTGAGTTTCTTTTGTGTTCGAAGGATTCAAGCCGCTGATTGAACGTTGGCGTCGCCCTAGAACTGAAGCTGTACGACAACGTTGTGCAAGACACGTCGACCGCGATGCAGCGCGGCAATTTCAAAGTGGCGAAGGCGTTATTCCGGCGTGCACAAGGGAGGTTGTATCTGGGTGACTGGGTCAAGGCAGACGAAGACTACACGAAGGCCTTGGAGCTCGAGCCAGGAGAGCCCAACATCGTCAAGGCATTCGAGGAACTGAAGCGACTCCGCAGTTTGCCGCCCAAAGAGCAGGCGGCGTGGATCTCGAGGCAGGAGAAGGCGAATGTCTGGGATATCTTCGCCGATGGAGAGTTGAAACGCCGCATCGAAGAGCTGATCGGTTAAAGCTTGGACCCTCAGAGGTGCGTGTATTTTCTGGAGAGGCGACAAGTTTCTGAACGACCGCTTTGGCAGTAAATGAAGAACAATATTTCTTTTGATTGTGTCGAATACGCACCTGCTGTCGAAACCAATCCCAAACTTCGCTTTCTGTTGTTTTCTATCGCCGCGAGCGTTATGAAGGAACTTCCAGGTCATCAAGTCGCGCCAAACTGGGCAGTGAGGAATACAGCGAAGACACCTCCTCTGTGTTGCCATTTGCTCTCGATTTTGTTTGGAATCTCTAGACTTCTAGTATCTAAAGGCTGGGAAGACCACGCACATCGGACTCGTGGCAGTCGAAAATACGAGCGCAGACCGTCAAGGCGGAAGCGTAGTTGCAGTGAAGGAGAGTGAAGGTCGTTGGTGAAATGGCGACATGTTGAAGTTGACCCGGTGGCAGTGCGTCGGCTTCATCTCCGTTTTCATGCTCGCTGGCGGCGGGCGCACCATTGGCAAAAGCTGGCTTGTACTTCAGCGCTTTAGGGTCTGTGATCCCTGGGGTTTTTCCTTTTTCTAGAGTCTCGACGACCTGGCCGGGACCCTTTCAATTCCAATTTCCCTGTGTCAGTCCCAGTCGTCCCACCTCAGACTTACACGTTATACCAAGCTTCGAATCATAACTCAATAGCGCAATGGTCGGTGCATTTGTTGAATGTATTCTCAGTGTAACATTTCGAACAAGAGACTCTCGTTTGATTCGAGGTTGGGTCGTTCAGTTTCTCTTAGACGTTTTCCGTTGTCCGTTTTTCTTTTGTACTCAACTGCGGCACAGGCGGACGGTAATCTTTTGGTTGGCATTGGAAGCCTCAAGTCTTCGACCACTCTCATGAGGTCCTATCTCCTGGATCAGATCACTAAACCTAGTCAGGTTGAATTATGTATTGCAGCCAAGCACCAACCGACCCAATAGCACAGTTAGTGCGCTTGCCAAGATTAGAGGGCTACTGAGACAGTCTGACCTACATGAGCAGGAGACGGGGGTATGATCTTTTTTCCTTCGTCGCCTCTTCATTATTCTGGGTCTTCGTATTAATCGTGTGTGGATCACGCTTTTCAGAGGAGTTTGGCACAAGATTCGGGGTTGGGTCGGGCGTGTTTTTTCCTTCAAAAATGAGAGTTGGAACGAAACGGCATATTTGACACAATGGACGACTCGGATGTTGGAAAATCAACCCCAATCCACGTTGAAGTCAAAAATTGAAGCAAGATGTTCGATTTGGCCCCCCCATTTTATGCAAGGTGTCTGTCAACGTACACAACGAAGATCTAGAGCTCTGACTTGACTTCTAAACGTCTTAGTTGAAGTGAACAGGACAATCTCGAACATGCAGCCTTCGAAGCTCCCGATATTGTTCTTTCCTACGACCTCACCTCAATCCTGATTTTGACGGTGCGTCTTTGAATCATTAGCACCATCTTCCGGAGGCCAACTGCGGGTCCCACTGCCTATTCCTGTACCCGCGGCTGTCCTTCAATGCCAAAATCAGCGTTCGGAATGTGAGCTAAATATCGATTCCTGACGAGCCGAGAGCTCACCACGTTACAGATCGGCCTGTTCCAAGATGCATAGCACTGAATGATCTCCGTCTGTTTTTCCTAGAATAAAATAATCTATCACCCTGCCGTGATGAAAGCGGTGGATTGTATGTATGCAAAAATCAAGTGTTGTTCTGGTATAGGATCCCGAGGGCGTCGTTCCTGGTTGAGAGAACATATATGCAGCCGGAGCAACTGAACCGCGGTCGCCACGGAAAATGGGGTGGTCCGGGACGAGATTCGCCTGGAGGATACGGTCGAGGAGGTGACAGAAAAAAAATTAAGCCTGTTGTGATAGACGCTGCATATGCCTGAATTGAATTACGGTTTGGTCGGAAAGGGAA
The DNA here is from genome assembly GCA_029378385.1 of Mycena metata. NCBI lineage: Eukaryota > Fungi > Basidiomycota > Agaricomycetes > Agaricales > Mycenaceae > Mycena > Mycena metata. The sequence continues at coordinate 1,802 of JARKIB010000452.1, read as the reverse complement.
CGGACGATCGACGTCCATTTCGGGACGACATTCTTTGGGAATCGTGGTGCAGCCAAACAAAGCGCTCGAATACTTCCGTCGTGTTTCACATTCCTCACCGCCAAGTTTCAGGATTCCTCAATCCGCACCCTTGTCTCTTACCACCATGTCCGTCGAAGTACCACTCCGTGAGTACCATTTACTATATTCCCCGTTATATTTCTCGTTTATTCACATGCACTCCAGCGACGTCAACGACCAGGTCTTCACCTTCTGTCCCGCCCATTGACCTTCGACATATGACCTCCACACACCAATTTCTGGGCTCGGGGACCGTCGATGGCAATCGCAGGACCTCTCAGCACCTCCAGATACGCAAGGGCTCCAAATCACCGTCATCAATTCCTTCAAGTCCCACTTCTGTGTAGGTCTTTGTATTTCATCTCTTACCTATTTTCTCGGGGTGTGGGGCGTTCTGGTCGCCCTTTAGACGGCGCGCGGTCGCGGTCGCGTTGTTTCGGCGAGGAGATCGGAGCCGGGAGCATCCGGCAGGACGCAGCATTGGCCGTGTCTATTGCGCAGGAGGCGCGCCTGGGCCCGTCGGTGCACGGTCGATGGCGGAATGGTCCGCGACACCGACTTTGTGCGCGGCAGTGTGCGCCGAGAGAACGGAAGTGGAGCGAGCTGCAATACGCGCTCACCGGGCACAGCGAGGAAGCGGATCAAGGGAGGAGCGTCCCCGAGCTGATGTGGTGTTTCGAGGTGTCTCTCTAGCAGGTATCTCTCCAGCAGAGAATCTCGCATTGGCGACGAAAGTGCTCGATGTTGGGGGATAGGATGGACGCAGTGGTCGCATCAGCATGGGATGCTACCGGTAATGGCGGCATGCTGCTTGAGCGTCTTGACTGTGGTGGTTTCCGATGTTCACGTGGGCGGGTTCTCATGAGCTGGAAATTTCTTCCTGCGATTCGCCGCTCTTGTTTTCTCCGCCGCCAAGGTGACGCCGTTTGCACCTTGAGCGGCGGCGAGGAAATCGGACGCAACCAGCATGGCGGCGCAGAGAACATCGGTCCTGGAAAGACCCGAGTATCATTTGCGCGGACCTTGTTGTTCTGCTATGGCCGACCCTTCGAATTTCACCTCATTCTCCCACCGATAAAATTGGAGTCTCTTTCATCATAACTTCCATGTCCCCGCTCCGTATACTAACTGTATCTTTATTCGACAGCCATTCCTCATCCTCCGCCATATTTGAGCGCGACATCGAGCCTATCCACATCTCACCTTCCACACCCAATGCGAAGAAGGACCCCCATCGCACCGCCCGCTCCAAGAACACGGAGACACTGGAACAATCCGTACCCTCCGTTTTAGACAGCGCGGCTTCCATCCTCACCTCTATGAACTCGGAGGACGGCGACTCTATCGCGGTCATAGCCCCCGCCCCGCTCTCCTCCTCCGGCCTGCTCGACCAAAGCGCAGTCCGCAGCCGAAGCAGCGGCTTCGCCTCCCCCATCGGCAGCTTCCGCTCCCGCAGCCCCAGCCCGAGTGCTCGCTCGGGCAATCGCAACTCACTCCTTCTCAACATTCCTCCGGCGGGCGTGCTCAGCCAGCAGCCTTCGCCACACCAGCACGTCGCGACACCGACCGCTTCCCCGCCCGGGTCCTCGTCGCCGATCTCCGTGCCGCACACCGCGCGCCCGTTCGATCCCGTCACACCCACGGGGGAAAATGCGTTCAGCGGCGGGCGTTCAGTGCCGTCGCAGGCGAGCAAACGCCTCTCATTCGTCTCGTACGCGGACCTCATCGCGTCGACGCCGACG